>JAJMHJ010000011.1:322337-475375 GCA_030583035.1 Yamadazyma taylorii | reverse complement strand
TTATATAGCTTGTAGTGATATAACAATCTCTTAAAAGTGATATTCATTTGTGAGTACTTGCGATATTTACAGTTCCAGGCTCCGTCATTCAAGTTTGCCCCAGGCGATATTGGAGTACTATCAGAACGACATTTAAAAAAGAGTACTACGACATCCTAATGACAAAGGTGCGCTGTTCATCCTGAAAACACTGTCCCAAACGGGAGGGATATTGACATCGTGTGGCCTAATACGGAGTGGCCTAATACTGAGGCCGGTCTAAAACGGAGTTTGGCTTAATACGGGGTGTGGCCTAATAGTGAGGGTGACTTGGTGGGTAGTACCCGTTTTGTTGCCCCATATATGTTGTGCCAGTAATATGATATGGTACGCGTACATGAACACTGTTATCTACTCACTGTTATCTACTCACTCTTATCTACTCTGGTCACCTAAGGATTTTAGCTTTTAGTCTCGCCTGGTTACAGTTACAATTACCGTCCCTGAGGCTTTCACTTTCACCTTGATAGGACGAGTTAACTCATTTTGATAAACCTTTCCAGAGTTCTGCCACTGCACGACGCTTCCAAACTGGGAATTCCATTAATTCATTCCACTCCCATGTCTCGTCGACCAATGTCTCGTCAACGCATGTCTGATCTACCAATGTCTCACCGTCCTATGATCTAATACCCATATGGTCAATACCCATATGGCCCCCATATGCCCCCCATGACTCAATCGCCCTTCCACATGCTTCCTACTCAATCCCGGATTATCACCCCGACCTCCTTGCAGAAATTTGTTCCATTGTTGCAGATTATCGTCCACCCTCATCGTAGATCCCTCCTCACCTGCATATCTCTTGTTTTCACCGAATAAGTAGAGATTTTGCGACCAATTGGGTTACTAGATATCACAGACTAATTAGGTAATTATCCACGAGTCATTATAATGAAATCAACCTCCTCCAAACCCCCCTCGATGTTCAAAATCACATAAATATCAATGAACGTGTCAGATTTTACCAATCTTTTTTTCACCAATTTTTGATTGACATTACCATCAACATGTCATCATCAATATCAAATGACTCCACTCATGAAAAATCATCCCCCCATAAAGATGAGCTTCCAAATGTGTCCAAGATAGAATCCCAATCTTCTACTGTCTCCAGTGCTAATGATATGTACGATCTCGAAGATAATGATGTGGCCTTGACCAAGAAAATGCACCTTATCAATAATGCCTTAGATGAAATCGGATTCACTTGGTTCAATATCAAGTATTTAATCATCGCTGGGTATGGGTACGCCGCAGATTCATTATTAGGATTCGCTCAATCAACTGTTCAACAATACGTCAATTATCAGTTCAATCAAGATTATCCCATATCTACTGAAGTCATTTATGGAGGATATCTTGTTGGATGTATTTTTTGGGGGATTTCTGCTGACATTATTGGAAGAAAATGGGCCTTTAATATTTCATTATTAGGATCTGCTCTATTTGGGTTTGTGGTAGGAGGTGCTTCCAGTATGTCTATTTATTGTCTTTTCTTAGCTTTAAGTAGTTTTTGTTTAGGAGGAAATTTAGCTATTGATGCCACTGTATTTATGGAATTTTTACCCCATAAATGGTCCTTTTTAACCACTTTATTCGCATGTTTTTGGTCAATTGGTCAATTGGTGGCCTATTTAGTAGCTTATTTGATCTTAAAGCATGAGAATTTAGTATGTGATTCAGTTGATGATTGTGATTCCACTGATAATAGAGGCTGGAGATATGTTTGGTATGCTGATTCGGCCATTGTTCTTATTTTTGCCATTATCCGATTAGTATTAAAACTCGATGAAACTCCTAAATATTTAGTGTCTAATAATCGTGATGAGGAAGCATTTGAAATTTTATCCAAAATCGCTACCAAATATAATCGGCCATTATCTCTTACATTGGATCAATTACTTGAATGTGGAGTGGTTGAAAGAGATCAATTCCATCAACATAAAACCGTGAAAAATTTCTTAATTCAATCAGGAAAGAATGTTAAGGCTTTATTCAAGTCTAAGAAAATGGCTTTGAATACCAGCTTGTTATTCATTAGTTGGGGATTAATTGGGATCGCTTATCCCCTTTACTCGGTGTTTTTACCAATGTATTTGGAAGCCAAAGGGGCCAATACTTCAGCAGGAACCGTTGATGGGGTTTATAGAGACGCCTTAATTTCTAATGCCATTTCATTCTTTGGTCCAGTAATTGGTGGAGGATTAATCCTTATTCCTCGGGTTGGTAGAAAAGGATGTCTTTGTATAGGAGGGCTTTTAACAATGATATTTTTAATGTGTTATACCACTGTTAGAACCCATTCAGAAAACTTGGCATTTTCCACGGTATCGTATGTGACGATTTATATTTATTATGGATGTCTTTATGCTATAACTCCTGAAGTGCTACCATCGTATTGTCGGGCCACTGGTTCTGGTTTGTCATTTGTGTTTAATAGAGGGTGTTCATTATTTGTACCGGTGATAGCATATTATGCTGACACTGCTACTGCTGCCCCTATATATGTGACGGCGGCCGTAATTGGGGCGTTAGGATTATTGGCATTGTTGTTTCCTTTTGACCCTTCTAAGTTAAGAAGTGTATAAGTACAGATATAGAGAATCTATTTATATTGTATAGGTTATAGAAGAAGTAATATTTTGCAACCATTGGTGAATTTTGATGCAGCAGCGGACGCGGGAGAAAGGCCGAGTACTGCCTCAAAGTCATAGTATCATGATGGTGGGCCCAAAGTCGTGCAATCATTGGTGCTATTGTCCCCTATTTGTCCCTTCTAGGTAGTGATTCCTTAGGCCACTACCAGTCGTGCCTCCTTAGACCAGTCGTGCCCCCCAGAGCCACTACTAGTCGTGCCCGTCGAACCCAATAGAAGCCCTCTCATCATTGTCTCCCCGTCTCGCCACGACTCCCGTCCTTCCTCAGCGAATTCGATGGCCAATTTTTTTTCCATTTAAATACTTGTCAAATTCTCTAAAATTAATTAATTAATTATCCCAATTATCCACCCAAAATGTCTTCTAAAGTCTTTTTCGATGTTGCCGCTAACGGTTCTAACTTAGGTAGAATTACCTTCAAATTATACAACGACATTGTCCCAAAAACCGCTGAAAACTTCAGAGCTTTATGTACTGGTGAACAAGGATTTGGTTACAAAGGTTCAACCTTCCACAGAGTTATCCCTCAATTCATGTTACAAGGGGGTGATTTCACCAGAGGTAATGGTACTGGTGGTAAATCCATCTACGGAGAAAAATTTGCTGATGAAAACTTTTCTGCTAAACACACCAAACCAGGGTTATTATCAATGGCCAATGCTGGTCCAAACACTAATGGATCTCAATTCTTCATCACCACCGTTCCATGTCCATGGTTAGATGGTAGACACGTTGTGTTTGGTGAAGTTGTTGAAGGTATGGATGTTGTTAAACAAATTGAATCCTACGGTTCTAACAATGGTAGTACCAAAGCTAGAATCACCATTGAAGATTGTGGTTCTGCTTAAGTGTATTGAGTTTATATTTAGTATACAATTTGATCCCATTTTTATAATTTGGCTCTCATTATCCCACTAATGCCACTATTCTCTACACTACTAGCATCACTCTTTAAGTACTTTACTATGCCTTGGGATACGATCATGGCAAACCTATCACTTCTATATCCCATGCCGAACTTGGATTTATCACTTCCTAGTTGTTGGCTACTGGTGAACTCTCCATTTGGATCAGATGCAAAATATACCGGCCGGGTAATGTTATATTTCAGCACTAATAATTTCCCCCAAGCATTCAAGGTAAAGGCATCATTGACCGAATAAATCACCACATTAGCAATGTTCAATTGATCTAATTTATCAAGATTTGTTAAGATATCTGGCAAATGCGTTTCCGTACATAATGGGGAGAAGGCTGCTGGAATTGATACCACTAATAAATTTCCTTGTGAAAGCAATTTGTCAAATGAAAGTTTAATAGGTCTGGAGCAGGATAAGGGATCTTGGGGCTGTTGAGGATCGATGGGGATATGAAGAAATTCAACCCCACTGGGGAATTTATCACCTTCTTTCATAGTGGATAATGGATAAATGGGTAAACTGGGTATAGTGGAAGGGGAGTGGGATAGATTAAGGATATTGGGTGGCTTTTATAGGGTTCACAAGACTCCTCGGTCAGTCCCGAACTCGTAGGAAGTCGATTAGTACGAAGTTAGTACGATCTTAGTACGAACTCGATTAGTACAAACTTAGTACGGACTCAATTAGTACGAGCTCGATTAGTACGAACTTAGTACAAACTTAGTACGAGATTGGTACAAACTTAGTACGAACTCAATTAGTATGGGTTTAACTGAGGGCTGCAAAACGAGCGGTGATGGGTGATGGGTGATAGGATGAATACCGATAAGATAGAGTATGATATTGTTGAACACCACTCAATGGCTGGTAATGACTAATATAAGTGTCAGTAGTTAGACCCCAGACACAGTATAGATCATTCCTAGGTCGCTTGCTCTTGGGTATATCCCCAGTAGTTGTTCTTAAGGGTCCTAATATCTGTTAAGCTTTGGTTGGAACCTGTGCGACCAAATCTGTGCGAGCCTTCATGCCTAACAATCTCCGCGATTTGTTATCAAATATCCTCTGCTACAACCCCATTTATCTTTATTGATCCCTACAATTGCCAGCCACTAGTGGGTAATAACCATGGATCTGTTTGATGAAAACCCTTGGAATGACGAGGAGTTTAATATCAAGCCAATCAAATTGGCCAAAAGAAGAACCTCGTCTCATACCGCCTCAACTGCTTCTCCTGAGAAAGGATCTGGTTCTGGCGCTGGTTCTGGCTCTGGTTCATTCTCTGGCCCTTCGTCTCCGTTAGATGAGTTTAAAATGAGACCTATTCGTCTTAGTAGTAGGTACAATGATGACCAAGACCCTCAAGGGAGGTCAGATTCCGCTATTGACGAACAGTCTCCTTCATCCCCATCATCATCACCAGCACATAATAAACTTCATAGTTCCCAAAATTTAAGTCCATTAGCAAGCCCAAAAACTCCCAGACGAAGATCAATTCAAATCAAAAATTTACCGATAATCGAAAGATCACCTCCTAAATTACACATTGAAAGTAACTCTGATGATTTCATTTTTGCAATATGTCTTGTGGATTTCCATCATATTCGAGGCCCAGAAATCCAGTGGTGGAAATCAAATTATGTCAATGAAATCGATCCTGACTTATTTAAAAACTTACCATTTCAATCGCTTCCGGATGGGTCTCATTTATTTGAAGAGACGTTTTCAAACTTCAATTTAGTATACGATTTTTCTACTAATAAGTCTTACGATAATTTAAATGATCTAATGAACTTTAGTGGGGATCCAAGAAGTCTCATGACATTATTTGGTTGTGCTTGTGTACGACAGATTAATATTAATGAATTAACCGAAGAAGAATTGAAAAGAAATAAAGATATTAAACGATCCATTGTTCAAAAAGCTCTAGTAATAATCAATAAGAAAAAACCGATTTTTACAAAAATTAAAGATAAACTTTCGATTATCACTAAATCGTTTTTCCTCCAAGATAATTTATCAAATTTTGAAATTTTTAATAATCTTTTTGAAAATTTAAATCATGAGGTTAATTTCAATGATAATGAAGAATTCTTTATTAATCTTAATTTGAAACAATCCTTGTTAAAATTCAAATCAAATTTATTAATAATCTTTAAAGCTTTATTGGTAGAGAAGAAGATTATGATTTATTCCAATAATAAATTAGAGCTTTTAACCAAATTTCAAAATAACCTTATAAGTCTTATCCCTAATCTTATTGATAATTTAGTTTATTCGGGGTGTCAATTGAGTGATTATGAGGAAAATAATGGAGGAAAGTTATCGAAACCAACCTCTTTGAATACTGAAAATCGTGATTCCATGTTAAAGTTTTTTGGATTACCATTACAGATCTTTAATACAAAAGGATCATTTTGGAATCCCTATTTACCATTACAACAGATCAATCAGTTAAATTTCACTGACACTAAAAGTTATATGATTGGGTGTTCAAATTTATTATTTGTTAATCAACTGAAACAAATCGGAGTTGATTTAGTGATCAATCTTGATAATTATGATGTTTCATTTCCAAATGGTTTACCATCAGATCTATCATTATCTCCACAAGATAAGCTGTTTATTAACAATCTTATTAGTAATTGTTCATCCCATCAAGCGGCCGAGGAAGAATTAAATAATAATAACTCTAATAATGGACCTAACAATGTTGACCATGAAAATTATGTGGGGAATGATGATTATATACGATTTCAATTTGAAGATTACCTTTTATCATTATTATCTGCAACTAGATTTAATCAATATGTGGAAAAATTCAATCAATTCCCTCCTGGGTTCGCCAGTTCTTCTTCTTCTTCAGCCAAAGATAATAATAATTCTTCTACTTCCAGTACTGTGAATGCGGCCAATGAGGATACCAATAGTTATAATGGGGATTTATCGTTGTTCCATAGTAACTTTATTAGTAGCTGGAAACAAACCAGTAATTTTAGAATATGGGATTTAACTGGTGACGAGTTTATTTTCAACTTTATAAACCCAAGACATATTCAAGTAGATTCAATTACTCAACTGAGTATCACCAACTTCTTTCAAAATTTGAATTTAAAGTTCAAGTTTAATGATGACCTGGACCATGAATCTAAACCTAATAAGTTTTATAAACCTAAACTCAAACCACCAGAAGACTTTGAAGTTTTGAGTGGGACTACTGGAGCATCTGAACTGACTATTGAAGGATCCTCGTCTCCAGAGAAAATAGAGGAGGGAGGGAGACCAGAAAGAGAAGTCAAGGAGAAGTGGTCACTTTTTAAGAAGAAGTAGATGATTTGTATAGAGTTCAATATATAGTAGCTAGAATTTGGCATCTCATTAAATGTTATGAGATCACCACCAAATTTTCGCATCTCCATCTCCATCTCATCTCGTCTTCTCATCTAATACCCATACTCATCACCATATGAAACATCCATTTCAAAATATAGAGGCTACATCCTCTCATATTTTCACTACTGTTAAGAACCATCTACAAGTATTTGAAGTCTCCTCTGGTAAACTCGTGGGAGAATGGGTCGATGATGTTAACAGTCAAGATTTCTTGAAGAAACAACAACTTGAAAAAATTGAAAAATTATCAGAATTAGACAACACTACTGCTTCGGAAGACACTGCTAGTGAAGAGCCCGAAGGGAAAAGGGCTAAGACCAATAAGAAAGTCAAAATCCCTAAAATCCCCGTACCTGATCCAGGTGCTCCTCCTATTTATAACTATATCAGAGGTCTACAATTGACTAGTGATGGTTCTCATTTGATCGGGATTACTGATAGTGATAAGTCCATCATTATCTTCCAACTCGACTTCAATGACCCCCAAAACTGTTTAACCCTTATCAAAAGACAAGTGTTTCCCAAAAGACCATGTTCAATCTCCTTGGCCGATGATAACCAATCAGCTATCATTGGTGATAAGTTTGGAGATGTCTATAAAGTCCCGGTTAATTCTGATCCACCAGTAGCTGAAAAAGATCACATCCCTATATTGGGCCATGTATCTATGCTTACCCAAGTATTGATGAATAAGGTCGGTGATAAACAATATATTTTGACCAGTGATAGAGATGAACATATCAAAGTATCCCATTACCCTCAGACGTTTATTGTCAATCATTGGTTATTTGGCCATGAAGAATTCATTTCTCAAATGGTGGTTCCCGACTTTAATAACAAGTTATTAATCACTGGTGGTGGTGATGAAGCCATTTATTTATGGAACTGGTACGACAACAAATTGATGTCATCATTTCCAGTAAGAGAATTAATTGATCCTTATTTGAATGACACCCATTTCCCACCAGAACGATTCATGAATGAAACATCCATAAGAGAAATATCAGTGGTAAAGATCATGCAATGGGCTAAGCATATTGTAGTGTTGTTTGAAAATGTCAAATGCTTATTGGCATTGAACATCAATGATGATTTGTCGTTATCATTGAATACTCTTTTGGACTTGAACACTCCTTTGATTGACATGACCTTATGTAATGATATGATTATTGGATGTAAGGAACCTAATGATAATGATTCCAACCTTCTTGAAGTATTCAAGCTCGTACCAGAATTGACCTCAGTGGATGGTGAACACATTGACATGATAGACCAAATAACCACCCTGAATCCATGTAATGTTAGTAGTAGAGATGAGTTTTATCCATTGTATACCGTCAACTCATTGAGAAAGAGAAGTGAGCATTAATGGCCATAATCTTAATATATATTTAATGTATTATTTTTAACAATCTATAACACACACACACAACATTTTATTTACGTTTACTCATCAGAAACAAATCCTGCTTGCTTACATAAAGCATAAAACAATGATTGTTTCTTCTTCAACAAATTATCCGGAGAATCAAATTCTGCCACTTCTCCTTTCTCTAGTACTAATATCTTATCTGAATCCATAATAGTATTGATTCTATGAGCAATAGTTAAGATGGTTCTATCCTTAAATTCACTTCTAATAGTTTCTTGTAATACTTTATCAGTTTCAACATCCACAGCAGCAGTAGCTTCATCCAATACTAAAATATGGGATTTAATTAACAAAGCTCTTGCTAAACACATCAATTGTCTTTGACCAACTGATAAATTAGATCCTCCTTCTGATAACTTAACATCTAAAGCTTCAAATACTTCTTCTACTTGAGATTTATCTTCAGCTCCTTCAAATTCTTCTTGGGCTTCTTTAAACATTCTCAATACATGAGGTTTTAAATGGGATAATTCTAATGCTCTCCATAATTCATCTGAACTATAATTATTAAAAGGATCCAAATTAGATCTAATAGTCCCTTCAAATACTTGAGAATCTTGAGGAATAATGGATAAGCTTTGTCTTAAATCTTTTAATCCAATAGTACTGGTATTGATATCATCAATGGTAATGTTCCCATCAACAGCTTCAATAATTCTAAATAATGCTAAAGTTAAAGATGATTTCCCAGCACCAGTTCTCCCAACAATTCCAACTTTTTCATGGGATTTAATGGACAAATTAATATTTTTAAGTACTAGATCTAAGTCTGGTCTATATTTAGTAGAATAATTATTAAATTCAATCATTCCCTTTTGAGGCCAATCATTACTTGGTCTAGAATCTTCAATAATTTCATCGGCTTCTGGAGTTAATCTGGAATATTCAAGCACCCTTTCTACAGCCACAATATTAGTTTCAACTTCAACAGACATTCTAACAATCCAATTCAAGGATTGAGTAATTTGTAAAGCATAAGAAACTGACAATCCTACTAATCCTGCACTTAACGTACCTGATTTCAAAGTTAAGATAGCAAACCCAGAAGCTCCTAAAATTACAATGGATCCTAAAAATTCCAATCTTACGGCTAACCATCTATTGGCATTAATAGCAGGATGATAAGCTCTCATGTTTTTATCAACTCTCAATTCATTTAAAAATTTAAATCTTTGAGTTTGTCCATAAGCTCTAATGGTATTAACCCCATTTAATGATTCTTGGAAATTAGAATAAATTGGCGATCTGGAAACAGAATCTAATCTTCTTAATTCTCTTGATGATCTCAAATAATATTGTTGATAATACAAATATAAAACAAGTAAAGGAGCCACCAAAAATATCACTTGCCAAGTTGAAAAACAAATCACCAAAATTGAAAATATCACTTTAGCAGTGTTTCCAATAAACATTCCAAATACTCTACATAATACTTCATCAACTTTATAAACATCATTAGAGAATCTATTCAAGATTCTCCCAATAGGAGTAGTTTCAAAGAATGACATTGGAGCTCTTAATACACTGATAGCCATTTTGTTGTGTAATTTACTAGATCCATTAATGGTCAAAAATATCCAAAGTACACAACTTTGAGCAAATACAAATACTGCTGCTAACAATCCTAATACAAGGTACATTCCTAAATAAAATGGAACATCTGGATTATATCCAACTCTTGAATTAACTTCTGACCAATGTTTCAACCAAACACTGGAACCAATATTAACAACCATAGAAGCGATAATAATGGCTAACCAGAATGAAACATTTCTAGGATTACAAGCTTTAGCATATGCAAAATAAACATCCCATTTCACTTTCCCTTGTTCGAAATGTTCTTTACGTTTTTGGGTCTCTTCATCTTCATCATCTTTTTGGTCTAACAATTCTTCCAATTGTTCATTTAAAGTAACGGTTGAAGCTCTTCTTAAAGATTTAACATCCAAGTCATCATCAGAATCAAGTTGACTATAGTCGGGATCATTAGATTTAGATTTGTCTCCATCAATTTGGGCTACTTCAGCCTTCTTTTTAGCTAATTCTTTGGCTTTTTGTTCTTGAATATCCCGTTCTTTTTCTTTCCCAAAATCTTTAATAAGAGAAAATAACCTAGAATTTTCTTGTTTCATGATCTGATCATAAGGTCCTTGTTCAATAATTTTCCCATTTTCAACCATACATAAATTAGAAGCAATACTTAATACCCCAATATTATTAGTGGCTAAAATCTTACATTTGGAGTTCAATAATCCTTTAGGACCCAATACGTGATCAATTAAATGTTTACCGACATGTTCATCAACAGCAGATAAAGCATCATCAATCAAATAAACATCAGCTCTAGCATAAACGGCTCTGGCCAATGATAATCTAGCTTTTTGACCTCCGGATAACGAAATTCCCTTTTCTCCTACTAACGTTTGATCTCCTTTGGCAAAGATTTCTAAATCAACATTTAAAGCACAAGCTTTAATAACATGTTGATAAAATTCAGGATCATATTTATGACCAAATAAGATATTTTCTTTGATAGTAGCATTTACAATCCATGGAACTTGGGCTACATAAGCTACTGACCCATGGACTTGAACTTCCCCTTGTAATTTATGTAAATCACCTAAAATAGCTTGAATAATTGATGACTTCCCGGATCCAACTTTACCAACAATACAATCTAATTGACCTTTTTTAGAAGTGAGATTGATATCAGATAAAGCAACCTTTTGGTCTTTATCACCTTTTGGTTTAGACCATAAAAATGTACCATTTTTAATTATCACGGCATCATCACCAATATTATCAACTTTTGGAAGTTTAGTGACTGCATCAGGTTGAATTTCTGATCCGTGTAAGAATTTATGTAATCTTTCTAAAGATACTTGAGCTTCCACCACATTACTGATAACTTGAGGAATAATAGCTAATGGGAATCCTAATAAATTGAATAAAGCTAAAGCAGGGAACACAATATCAGTCGTTAAAGTTTTATCCTTTTCCAAAATTACAAAAAATGCAAAAGTGGCACAACTAACTAAAATTGGAGAAAAATTCCAAATCATTACCGTAACGGCTTGGAAAATTCCAATTCTTTGTAAATTCTTTAATTCTTTATCATTTCTAACATGATTTAATTTATCTAAATAAGGAGTTTCCCATCCATATAATTTTAATGATTTAATATTATTTAAAATTTCCGAAGTTAATCTTGATCTTTCATCTTTAAATTTCATTTGAGATTTTTGTAATTTCTTTTGATATCTAGCAAGGAAACTATTGAAAGGAATCATAACAATCATAATGACTACCCCAGCCCACATAGCATTACCTAATAACCCGTGTAAGGAAATAAGACATAAAGTGATTTGATAAGGACCAGACCAAGCAATTTGAACATAATTGACTAAATCTTGTAATCTTTGAACATCAACAGACATTAAATTAACAATATCACCAGTATTAGATTGTTGTTTAGATTCATTAGATAAAACCATGGCTTTATTATAAATCACTGGAGTTAAAGAAGATTTAATTTTCATTCCCAAGTCAAAAGCAATTTGGAAATATTGGTGTAAAAATCCGGTCTGAGTAACTGCTACTACAAACATTCCTCCAGAAATCATTAATCCTCTAGTTAAAGGTAATGGATCCCCTTGTTTTTTAGATTCAGAATAATCATTTACAAATTGAATTAATAATTTTAATAATTGGGGTTGCACAAATGCTAAAGTATCTTGGATGGCTTTAAATAACCCTCCCAAGGTGAATTTTAATCCAAATGATTTAATTAAAGCTTTATTGATTGATGGAGTGGAAGTGTTTTGATTATACCAATTACGATAAAAAATTTCAGTAGTATCATCAGCTCTTAATTCTTGTGGTAATGGTGGTAAATCTTTTTCAGTAATAAAATTATAATATCCAAATCTAATTAATTGAGACATCCAACCAAAGGTAACTTTACTAAAGGCAGTAGCTTTATCATAAGGACTAATTTTAATTTCATCTTTAAATGATCTATGAGTTCTAATAGGTATATGTAATTCAATATTAAGCACCAAGAAAGCATTGACACAACTCATGATCGTGAACACTCCAGATTTCGTATGAATATGACCTCTTAAATAGATATTCACAATTTTTAGTAAATTTGATACAATGGCAAATAACCAATAGAATAATAACACCCCATTAGGAATAGTACTTTTGAAGGTCTCTAAGTAATGTAAGCCAAACACTACGAATAATCCTATCAAGTTCAAGTATAACACCGAACCAATCAAATCAACAGCTCCATAATTTGTAGCTATAATTATTTGAAAGATTATTTGGATTGTGATCAATAATAATTTAACATAGAAGAAGTAGGACACTTTATTACTGGTGGTAATCTTTCTTTTGTATAACCAGTATAATTGATGAGCTCCCCCTATCACACTTAAAGCCCCAAGTAGTCCAAATAGTAATCCTTGTACAAAACAAGGAGATAAGTCATTGTATTTAGGTGATAATAAACTCCACCCATCACAGTCAGAACATTGCCAAAATCCGGAAGGTGACAAAGTCTTCAAGGCACTCATATCATCCAAAGCATCACCACTTTGGCTGCTAACGACTCCTTGGCCCTTTGACAAATTGGAATCCGTCTGGGGTCGATATAGGAATGGCAAGTTATGATATTCAAACGATTGCAAATACTCCATAGTCACAGTTTTCAAACAGGGTTGTAGCAAGCTAAACACCTCAAAGGTAACGATTAAGACAGTAACTACAGTGAAAGGAACAACTCTGAATAACCGGTCTCTATCACTAGTATTCACTAATTAAACGCTATGAATAAAGGTACGAGTAAAGATTTTCTTCATTCTTATGGCTCCTTAAAATACGCCATTCGAGCAAGAAGCGTCGTGTGTGAACTATGTGAGATTAGGTGAGAAGTATTAGTAAGACATCTGGTAGAGAGATCTGGAGAAGTGGCACAGAAATAGTAGAGACGTGGCAGAGATCTGGTAGAGACGTGGCATAGTTCTGGTAGCAACGTTATACGCTGGGGGTGTTGAGTCATAGGGGTCAGTCATAGGGGTCAGCTTACAAATGGTTATGTGACCATTAATGGGTTTATGGCAGCTATTGCCAAACATCTGTCACTTCATGGCAGTTACAGAAACGGCTATAAGGTTTCCTAATTGGTATAGGTTCGCGAGGTGGATGGCCGTCCCAAAAAGCTGCAAAATCCCAAATACTACCACCACCATGTCAGCTCTGATGCCCATACTAGCTCTGTTCCCCATATCAGCCCTATCCAAGGTCTATTATTAACTCTATGACATTTTTATTAATTACACATCATACATACCACACATCAAACCACACCATACATCACTTGAACAACCTCTTAAGTTTCGAGGTCTTCTTCTCTTTTGGTGCTTCAACATTACTCTGTCCATAACCAGAACTTCTTTTTTGATAATGACTTGGTAAATTTGAATTCGATGGTTGAGAATTCATATTGAAATTATTGAAATCAATATTCATTTGATGAACTGATTGATTAGTACTTCCAGTATTATTAGACCCTGGTGAATTCATTGACATACTTCCTCCACTAACTCCTCTTCCTCCTCCACCTCCTAATTGTTGATATCCTTGAGGTCCTTGAGGTCCTTGAGGTCCTTGTGGTGATGGTGGAGGTCTTGATTGAAGGTGATGTCTTTCATTGGTCTCAAATAAATACAATGGAGGTTCCTTATGAGTGGTTAAATCTTTATATAATTGTAAATTTAAGTCAGGTAATTGTTTAGCTTTATCAATTGATTGTAATCCAATTAAAAAATCCCGAGGTCTTAAAACTGATTCTGACCCAATATAAAAATCTTTTTGTAATGTATTAGATAATTCATAAATTGATCTAATTTCGGAATAAGTTATCCCCCCGGCTACATAACAAAAAATCCGTTGTTTATTTTTAGCAGTCACTTGATTAACTTTATTAGAATTTTGAGCCCAAGAAGCTTTAATTCTTGAATTTCTTAAAGTGGTAGACCCAGATTGAGAATTATGAGGTTTATGAATATCAATATCTCCGGGTATATCATCATCTAAAGGTTTATCTCTAAAATATGGGAACCAATCTTCATCTAATTGATATTTAATTAGAAATTGTAAGATTGATTTTATACCAGCCCCAAATCTTGAAGTATTATAAGTCCCATCATTATTAATAGTATGAAACATTTTCTTTTTAATTTTCGAGTCAGTGACTTGTTCTTTAACTATGGGGAATCCTAATTTATGAAGATTATAAAAACATCTGGATACTAATGATACCATTTGATTATCTCTAACCCCAATGAATTTGGCTAATTTAACAAAATCTTCTTCAATTAATCCACCCCGATATAATCCATAGATTAATACCAATCTCATTTTATCATTAACATGTAAATCTTCTCTAGCTAATAATACAATTAAATCATCATGTAATCCTTTACTTTTTTCCCCTTCAAATGTGACTCCTTCAGCACAACAAGTTTGTTCGAAATCAGCCGCAAATTCTGCTAATTTTCTATCCCCATTGATATCAAGACATTCATCAATCAAGGTTTTATGTAAAGTGATTCTTTTCCGTTCTTCATCAAATCCTTTTAAATTAGCCACTATATGCATTAAATCACTTGAAGTAGTAGCCTTTGATCTATCAACCATCAAAGGATTATTTTTAATCAATTCATTGATCTTATTAATAATCAATTCACTACTTTCAATAATATGTAAATGTCTTAAATTAAGCCAATCTTCATCATCTTCAATATCTAATGAACTGGTAACCTCTGTTAATTCACCCTTTTCATTTTCAGATTGAAATTTATAAATTCCTTCTCTTTCTAAACTGGGGACAATATCCATTGCCATAGCTTGATAAGTAAATTCATGTAATAATGGAGCATATAAATCAATGGTTCTATCAGTAATTAAAAGAATTGACCGAGGTTTGTCTTGATTCTCTATGGGTGGGAAATCATGATTATTTCTAGCATAATCATCAATTTGTCTTTGAAATTCATCAGCTATTAATTCACTTAATCTGGTAGCTTTATAAAAAAATTTATTTTGTGGAGAATAAAATCTAATCAATGGATATTCACCTGTGATAACCATTAAATTAACCAAACTCTTGGCCACTTGTTTAATTTGTATTAATACCAAATCACTACAATTCTCATTGAAATAAATAGGCATAGCATTATTGGTCCGATCATCTGTTAAAAATACTCGTGATTCTAATGGATGAAGATTACTATGAATGGTTTGAATGTTTTCTCCAAAATCAAAATAATTTTGAATTCTAGGATTATTTAAAAATTTGGCCGATTCAAAAAATTGCACTAGTTTAGAATCTGAATCAGAGATTGGTAAAAACAACCCCCATCCTTTTTTATATCGTTGACTAACAACATCTCCAACTATACAATTCAAGGTATAAATAGATGGATCAATGAAATAAATAGCTTCTAAAAATGTCTGTTGTTTCCGTTTAGCGTCGATTTTCTCAATACTGGTAACAATTCTTAATAATTGTTCCCGTTTCAATACTCTGAATAAAATTGATTCAGTCCTATCATCAATCACTAAAGTGTATAAATTTCCAGGGATTTGGATTCCTTTGATCTGATCCAAGAGGTATTGTCTTTGAAGTTCGAATAATGATCCAGGATCTTTGGTGGTCTTTGACATTATCGCAGAAATTGAAAGGTTTCTGATATGGGGATTGTGGCTCTAGGGACCAAATATAGCAATAGGGTAGGAGGGGCAGAACGGTAGGAAGGCAGCAGGGTAGAACGGCAGCAGGGTAGAAGGCCAGCAAGAAAGGATGGCGGAAGGATAAGCAATTGTTCTGGATGGTAAAGGCAACAGTGTTGTAGTTTGATACAATAGCCCACACTCAGTTACTTCAATTATGTTATCAGTGGGATTTTAGCAATTCTGTTGAGGAAACTCCAACTCTCCAAAAGTTTCAACTGTCCAGAGTTTCAACTCTCCACCGACCGCGCTCGCGGATTTTTTTATGTTTCGCTTAAGTACCCGCGAACAAACTAAAATACTACTACTTAACTAACCAAACACTATCATGGGACCCATATCTAACACTGGTAGTAGTAGGGCCATTGCTGATGGTGAATCATCCCCTATTGATTCTACCTTACCAGAGCTGTACACCCCCAAAACACTAGCCTCATCTCCCAATGAAAAACGCTTAACTATTCAAGTAGTGGTGTATATTTTAGGATGGTATTTCTTTTCATTATCGATTTCAATTTATAATAAATGGATGTTTGGAGATGGATTGGATTTCAAATTCCCCATATTGATAACTTCATTCCATCAATTGTGCTTATTTGGCCTTAGTGCTTTACTTTTGTACCTCAATCCTCGGTTAAGGCCGGTCCTTCCATCCAATGGTTCATATGAAGATCATGAAGGACCTTCTGATTCCAGTAGAGAATCTCCATTAGTGCCCCAATTCGGTCAATTATTTAACATGAGTTTTACTACTTATGTCAAACAAATCTTACCATGTTCAATAGCGTCGGCGGGGGATATAGGGATATCGAATGTGGCTATAACCTTTGTTACTTTAAGTCTTTACACAATGTTGAAAACATCATCATTAGTATTTGTCTTGATATTTGGTTTATTATTCCGATTAGAAAAATTTCATTGGCGTTTGGTTATAATTGTTGTTATTATGTTTGGATCAGTTGTCATGATGGTTAAGAAACCTGATGATTCGAGTTCTGGTTCTGACCCTGGTTCTGGCTCTGGTTCTGACCCTACTTATGATTCTGATTCTAGCTATGGTTCGGACTCGAGCTATGGTTCTGGTTCTTATCATCATATCCTTGGATCATCATTAGTATTACTTGCAGCCATGATGTCAGGGTTACGATGGTCATTTACTCAATTGTTGCTTAAAAACAACCATCGAACTTCTAACTCTATCATTACCATCTTTTACTTATCACCAGCCATGGGGATTTTATTATTTTCTATTGGAATTATCGTAGAAGGATGGACCCAATTTATTTCATCAGAAATATGGGAAATTAAAGGAATTCCCTTAACCATAGGTTTAATGATAGTACCGGGGTTTTTAGCATTTATGATGACATTATGTGAATTTAAATTATTAAGTCTTACTCAAGTAATAACTTTATCAATAGCAGGGATTTTTAAGGAATTATTGACGATTTTATTGAGTTCAATTATCTTTGGTGATAGATTAAGTTTTATTAATGTGTTGGGATTAATAATTACATTTTTGGATATCTTATGGTATAATTACTTTAGGTATAAACAGAATAGTAAGTATATACCTATTAATGATCAAATAGAGATGGGGAAATTATAGGGAAGAATACACCCCTATTAGTCATCACATTGTACTTTAGAATTAATCGTTTAGTTATATTACTAGTATACATTTTATTACAAATATTCTATGTCTCTTAATTCATTTTTTTGTTTGTTTGTTTGTTTGTTTGCCTATAATGACACCGCAAGCAATGGTATTATCATCACCATAATCAATAACCAATTATTAGACTTACCACTAGTAGGAATTCCTAAAATATTAAAATTACATCCCGCTACACTACTATCATCATCATCACTATCATCATCACTACCATCTTCAGCCGCAGCAGTAGCAAATCCTGGGATAGTTTGAGTACCAGCATTATGGAATGAATGAGTCAAAAACACTTCGCCAGAAGTAATGAAAGCCCCTGAAAATCTTGCAGGAACCGTTAAGGTATTATGAGCACTACCATAAGGAGAAAACGTTAAACTACCTGACGCAGAATCATTCCAAGTAGTAGCAAATGGAATATGATTATATCTAATCGAATCGATTGACTTTACATCGGTAGCATTACTGGAAGCTTCCGATTCATTATAAGGGTGGACATGCTGATTTAATGGGAAATAATCTGATTGCTTAAGATGAATAGCTTTATTAGCTCTGGCCATTCCAATATTTCCCCCTTCATTATCAACAGCCAAATAAATCGATTTTAAAAATGATAACCCTAACGTAGAAAACCCATCAGAGGCTGGTAAAAATTTTAAGAAACAGGCAGGTTTCCCACTAGTAAAAGTCAAATTTTCACCAGAGGTGGAAGCATCTAATAAAAAGTCTTCAATTGGAACTCCTATAGTGAGATTACCAAAACTAAAATTAATAGCAGCATTGGAATTCCTAATGGTATCACATTCCACAATCCATCTATTGACTTGTTCACTATAAAAAGCATTTGTTTGCATGGCAATATTAACAATTACATCTAATGGAATCAGATTGAAAATGGTTCTAGAATCGAATATTACAGGCATTGGATTAGAACCCGACTTTAATCCAGTGGTTTCTCCGGTATCTTGGTTTTCTAAATCGAGTCCGGTTAATTGAGTTGATGGGATCATCATATTTTTAACAAGTTCATTTTCAAAATTTAATCCATTACCACTAAATCTATTACCAGAATTACCCAACATTTTATAAGAATACAAATTACCCATATAATATTTTTGATCAATAGTCCCTGGCATTACTTGAGCAAATTCAACTCCAGTATCGGAAAATGATCCAAAATGTAAGGAATAACCATTAGATCCAATGATATCTTCATCGGCCAATGAATCCAAAATCCCATTTCTATTCAAATAATTCCCAGCTAATCCAAACCCTCCTACAAAGACATTCGACAGATTAACATCAACAAATGTGAAATCGGAAATTTCTATCGATTGATTATTAGCATTGAATACCGTCAAATTACTGGTTAATACTACTCCAGTAGCATTGATAGTATTTAAATAAGGAATTCTAAATGGGTCCAAATTTTCCATATTGGGTTCTTTAGAATCTGGTAATGATTCAATGATAGCATCATCGGTAGTAAAAGCACCAGCATCAGCACAAACAGTAGCGGTATATTCAGAAGCAGTAGTTATTGAAGCTGGTAAATGAGATATTTCATCGGAATGAACAGACGATTCCGATGACCACCAGGTCTGTAAGTACAGACAGTTCATTACATCGTTCCCATTCATTACCCAAACGCCATTTTGGAGAACGTCTAATCTTAAATCCATTGGTTGTGATCCTACCAGTACAGGCATGTCATAATAGTAAGAATTTAATGTGAACATGAATTTAAATAATGACTTGTCTTCGGGATCTTCTGTGGTGAATGAATCAGGTACGGTTGTTGATGTTATTGGATGCAGTGAAGATGAACTGGATGTTTTTGATGTGGTACTTTTGGTATTAATTGAGAACAGGCTTCCAAGGTTAGAATTGGTGATAATTCTTGTGATGGAGAAAGAATTAGAAGAATCATCGGTGTGTTTTTCATTGTCAGCAGCAGTGACGGTAGTCATAAAGTAGAAGACCCATGCCCATATCAAGTAAAGTTGTCTCATGGTGTTATACGAATTTCTGGTGTCGGTCAGGGGGGTGATGCTATATGACCTAGAAGATGAAATACCTCTTGGACCGGGTTATAATTGTCAAAGTGTTTTGAATTGTTACTAAAAATACTGAAGATTTTGTGCGATGCGAAGAGGCTAGTGAGCGTTAGGAGGCACTGCGGCCCTAGGACCGACCACTAGGACGGTTTCCTTGGGTCCAAGGCCGGTTCCACGCGGGTCCAGGCAGGGCCACGGAGAACTTGGTGTGGGTGGCCTGTGAGCATTAGCCCTGGGTGTATGTCCTACTTGGGTCGGAGCAGCGTTGTTACTTGATGCATCTGCTCGTATAAGACATAAGCGAGGAATTAGTGAGTTTCCAGATACATTCCAGATACATTCCAGATCCGATCATTACTACATACTGATTATACAGAGTACTTATTAGACAGCACACTGGCACTATAACAAGCTCACTACAAGAGATCCTCACAATACAAGTGATTAGACTACTCCTCCTCCTCCTCTTCCTCCTATCACCAAACCCTCCACCCCCGGTGACGCATCCCATAGTCCAATGTCGTTTCCATGTCGCTTTCTTCAAAATCAAAATAAACATCATTAATTATCTATTTTTAGGAAGGATCGCTATTGTCTTTCATAAAGAAGATGAGGGTCTCACACCCCGTCTATGGACGGTTGCTAGAATCAACAACTGCGGCCAATGTGGGCCCTGACCCATTCCCTCCCATTAACCACTCCTCTTAGCCTCCTTAGGAATCTCTATCTGACATCCTTCCACTCTTCCTGCCCCCCTTCTCTCCCCTATTGTCTAGGCATTTCCTATTCCTTCCAGAAACTCATCGACCCCGAAAATAACAAAATAACTAAAAAAAATTTTTCACACACGTACACGACCGCTTATTCACAATTTTCCCTCACTGTTTTGTTTTGCAGTTGTGTTAGTTATCAGGAACTTGATACCTTTGATATAATAAGCCCATAAGTTCACATCAACCGCTGGCTGTTTTTGGTTGTTTTTTAGTTAGGGTTCTTGACTTGTTATCACGTTAGTCAGTTGTGGTTACGCCCCCTCCCCCTCAACAACCGGTTTCTCCTTCTCCTAGCTCTTTAGTGCTATTGGTGAGTTGTAGTCTAAGAAGGTAAAGTGGCTAAGAGGCTGGCTGGTATTGGTTTTGTTTTCTCCCTGCCTTGTTGTTATTCTCCTGTTAGAAGGTCTGGTGATTTAAGGCTCCTTACTTGTTGCTTCGTCGCTTAAGACTTTCTGGTTGCATTTCTGGTGACGGACTTAAAGTCCAGTGATCATCTTCATCAAGACACCAGCATCATCACCATAATGAGAAGACTCAAAATTGGAATTAGAACACAATTAATTGTGTTGGTTACATTTGCATGTTTATTCTCCTTACTTATATTGGCCATAGTATGTGGGGTTTATTTCTCCAATAATTTGACCGATCTACGAGCAGAACGATTAGAAGTTATTGCTCAACTTAAAACTAGTCAAGTTACACAAGCTATTGATTATTTATTTTATCAGGTATATTGGTTAACTACACGAGATACTATTACTGAACCATTAACCAGTTATAGGGCTGGAAATAATTCCAATGCAGTATTCAATCAAGCCCAAAGTACATTAGATCAATTTTTAACTAGTTCAGAATCATTTGCAGCTGCCAGGTTATATAATTTAGATTTAGCCGTAATGGCAGAAAGTTTTAATAATGCTACATCTGTGTCAACTCCAGCTATGGATTATTTGTATCCACTTGAACGGAATTTATCAGTACCTTATGGCATAAGTGAATTAAATAATCATATAAATTCCTATTATTTTACCGGTCCAGTTTCTAATAATAGTGATCCAGATTCCGCTTATTTTGTGGGAATTACTTATCCAGTTTATGCTAATACTTCGATTATTTTAAATACTCCTTCAATAGCTGGTTATTTATCAGTTATTACTAGTGCTAGTAATATTCAACAAGCCGTTAATGATACGTCTCCTACAGCAACTCAAGGTCAATCAGATAAATATCATGTTATAGCTGTTGAGCCAGTTTTTGATGAATCAACTAGTTCGTCTTCTACTGATCTGGATGAAACTTTAATTGGATTCCAAGCAGTATTTCCTGCTCCTGATACCACTTTACAAAGTAATAAAGTTTATAATATTAATGAGTCCAGTGCTATGAAAGAGGCTTTAACTCTGAAGTTTGGATCTTCAACCACTAAAAAAAATATAAATGGGAAATCAGTAGCCATTGGATATTCGAGAATTGATCTAGATGAATCCATTTATTGGAGTATTGTTATTGAACAAACCTTATCTGACTTCAATGCCCCAGTTGATAAATTCACTAAAGTCATAATTGGGGTTTCTATTGGTATTGGGGTTTTTGTATGTTTAATTACTTTCCCATTAACTGTCTTATTTATAAGACCCATTACCAAATTAAAAGATGCCACTGAAGCTATTACTAGATCTAAACGTGAAAAGGAAAAAGGGTTAGATGTTCTTTCGGACAATACTAATGATGATTCTATAGATCCTAATAATGGTCCCGAATCTTCTCCTCCCCCTCCTTATTATTCTACATTAATCCGAAGAATGAATCCTCATAGATCTAAACATAATAATGAAAAATCACAAAACACCCATTCTGATAATGATAATGATAATAATGACTCTGATGATAATGAAAAAGTCACTTTCAATAATACAAAATCCAACGGATTCAAGAAATCTGGTACCGATAACAAACGAAATAGTGTTCTATCTGCTGGTACAGGTGGATCAACTTCTGTTTATTCCACTGGAATTAGATTACCATCAAGAATTCCTCATTCTAAAAAATTCTTTAAAGATGAATTAACTGAATTAACTGAAGCATTTAATATCATGAGAGAAGAATTAGAACGACAATATGTTCATTTAGAAGATCGAGTTAAATTAAGAACTAAAGAATTAGAAGCATCAAAAGTAGAAGCTGAAGCTGCCAATGAAGCTAAAACGGTATTTATTGCTAATATTTCTCATGAATTAAGAACTCCTCTTAATGGGATTTTAGGTATGACTTCTATTGCTATGGAAGAACATGATCAATTAAGAATTAAAGATTCCTTGAAATTAATCAATAGATCCGGGGAATTATTATTGCATATTTTGACAGAATTATTAACATATTCTAAAAATACCTTGAATAGATCAAAATTAGAAAAATCCTCGTTTCAAATCCTTGAAATTGTTTATCAAGTCCAGTCAATTTTTGGGAAATTAGCTAATGATCAACGAGTATTTTTTAAGATTCTTTTAAAACCAAATACTTTAAGAAAATTAATATTGTATGGGGATTCTAATAGAATTATTCAAGTAGTGATGAATCTTGTGTCAAATTCATTAAAATTTACTCCGGTTGATGGGAGAGTTGATGTCAATTTTAAATTATTAGGAGAATATGATGTTAATAGATCAAAATTGGATAATTATAATTCAGTGTTTGTAACTCATCATAATGCTCCTACTTCAAGTAATGGTCCTTATGATGGTAAACCTCCAGAAAAACCATTAAACATTAATGATTCTTCATTACCAGTTCCTATTCAAAGTGTAGAACCTTCATCATCTGGTCAAGCATCAACGTCATCAAGACCACCATCTCCATCTGGTCAACAACAACCAGATCTGAATAGATTTGATAACACTGATATCCATTCTTATCCTAATGATAACGATAATGACGATACTAGTATTGCTACTTTATCGACAGCTGAATACAATAATGTTGTTTTCAAATCCCAATTTGTTCAAAATTCAAAACCTTTACCTAGCATTCCAGATCAGAGTCCAGCATCCAAATCTGATAATTCTAAATATGATTCTTCTGCTGCCAATAATGATAATTCTAATGAAGTAGTTGATCCAAATGATCCACATTTCCCTGGTGACTCACATCAAAATAATGGAAATAATGATCCTAATATCAAAGATTTAATTAATAATAATAATCAAAATCAAAACACTGGTTTATTACCCCCTCCTAATATGAGAGATACTCTTAATATGTCACAAACCCATACTGATACATCAGGAGGATCTACTAAGAGACCTAGTATTGGTAGTACCTCATCATCATTGAATTCTAATGAATTAGTTAAAGATGATAAAGTATTTAAAATCAAGAATTTATATAAACCAAAGACTTGGGTATTACAAATTGAGGTCAAAGATACCGGGCCAGGGATTGAACCTGCATTACAAGAAAAAGTATTTGAACCATTTATTCAAGGAGATCAAACATTATCAAGAAGTTATGGTGGTACTGGATTGGGATTATCTATTTGTAGACAATTAGCTAGAATGATGAAAGGTACTATGACTTTAAAATCTACTTTAGGGGTTGGATCTACCTTTATTTTCACAGTTCCTTTACCACAAGTGGGAGAAATTTTAGTTCCTGATGAAGATATGCCAGAATTTTGTGAAGATGAATTTAATCCAAAATCTAAAATTAATAGAAAAGTTGCGTTTACATTGAATAAAGATGATATTATTAATGGAAGTTCTGAAGAACTGGATAATATTCAAGATCCAAATGTTTCTAATAATGTCACCGATACCAGTATGAATACCATGAGTTCATTTAATACTAGTGGACAAGGTAATTCCCATAATAAAGACCCCCAAAGCGATGGTGAAATCAATGGTGAAGGTGATGGTATTCATGCTAACAGTAACTTTAATTTCAATATTCAACCACCACCACATGAAGAATCTCATCAACAATCATTCAATCAACCATTATTTACTTCATCTCCCAAAAAGACTACTACTGATGAATCAGGAACCCTAAAAGTCCGTAATCAATCGGTCAGTTTTGAAAGACCAAGATCACTTCGCAAAGTCAGCGAAGATGAAAAAAGTGTTGATAGCTTTAAACGGAAATATCAGTTTGAAAAACCTCGATTAGTTACTAGATCCTCTACTGGTACTGCTAATTCATCTAGTGGATCAGATAAATTAGATAATAATTATTTATTAGATGATTTATCACATTTAAAGATCTTGGTGGCTGAAGATAATATGGTTAATCAAGAAGTTATAAGAAGAATGTTATCATTAGAAGGATTAACCAATATCACCATGGCCTCTAATGGAGCTGAAGCAGTTGATCATGTTAAAGATTCTATCATTAAAGAGGAAATGTATGATTTAATATTTATGGATGTTCAAATGCCAAAGATTGATGGATTATTAGCTACCAAAATGATTAGAACTAATTTACATTATGAAAGACCTATAATTGCTTTAACCGCATTTGCTGATGAAAGTAATGCTAAAGAATGTCTTGCTAGTGGAATGTCAGGATTCTTAGCTAAACCAATCAGAAGAACTAATTTAAGAAAAATCATTGCAGAATTTTCTCCTGTATTATTAAGTGAGGTTGTCACTACTCCTCAGACTCATCAAAGTGACGAAAGAAGATTAGGTTATAGTAACAATCATTCATTGTCTAATCATAATTTAACTCAAGACTCACAAGAGTCTAGCAATGGTCAAGATCATGAGCAGTTTCATGATTCTAATGACTTCAGGCAATAAGAGCTAAAAAAACAATTACCCCGTAATCATATTCGCTTAGTCATGTTTGTCTATTTTTTTTTTTTTATAGAGAGAAAGGAACACGTACTTTCGTTGTTTATACTTGTATTATATTAATAGTCTAAAAATATATTTTAAATAATTTGAATGAGATTTTGCAGCATGTGCGAATTTCACAATTTTGGCAATTTGGTAAACAGTAAATGTTAGAGACATTGAGATAATTTGAAGGGTCCACAAAATGAAGATACAAGAGGAACTGGGGTGCCGATTATAAGATCCACCAAAGAAAAAAACCCGTACGGAGAGTATTCTCAATGGACTATTCTTAATAACTACTATCAAATGGAGGTAATGTCACTAGATGGACCCCCAACTGCTTTCATATCTCATCCGTCGTCCTCAGAGACCGTTGACTCTCACTCTTTCTTCCTCTTCCCCAAACGGCTTCTTATCTCAGTGGGTGCAGTCATTTTCGCACAAATGCTCTAAGCCAGCTCGTTTATCTTTTTATACCTTAGAGGTGGTTCAAGTTATCATAATTACCCCTGGTATTACAATCAACAGATGTCAGAAAAGGGTACAGGTAGAACAAGAGACCACCGTAATCTTCTGCAATCGTCGTATAGGAACTTCGTGTACGGAGGAACTTTACTTGCAGTAATATTATGGGGGTCAGGATTCTTAATTAACAGCATTCAACAGTTCAATAATGCTTGTGACTTCCCCCATTACTCATCAACTCATCAACAACAATCACCACCTTTATTATCTGAGTTTGCTAGACCCCATCCAGTGGATGACGCTGTTTCATTGGTGAATGGTAAAATCCCCTTGAACTTTACAAATGCCAGAGAAGGAATGTTTACTCCTGAGTATACTCAATTACAATGGATAAAAGAGCCAGATTCTATCACTAATGATAAAGGAACCTATGTGGTGAAAGAACATATTGATGGAGATGGAAGCCATAAAGACTGCTATACTCAGTATATGATTAGATCTATCGTTGATAGTGAATATCAATACATGTTATTCAATGGATCATCATTCAAATTTGCTCATATTGAATATGATATCGATCAATTATTTGCATCACCAGATTTGAACTATGCCTTATTGAAAACAAATTCGACTCACAATTATAGACATTCTACGTTTGCTCTTTATTGGATATTAGATATTCACCAAAAAACTATTACTCCTCTTCATAATACTGATGAGAAAGTAAGTACTACGTTGTGGTCACCAGATTCCCGTAAGGTTGCTTATGTATTCAATAATAACATTTATATCAAACATATTGAAGATGAGACTGATCAGATTACTTTTGATGGTTCTGATCAAGTTTTTTATGGTAGACCAGATTGGGTCTATGAAGAAGAAGTTTATGGAACTGATATTACGATGTGGTGGTCCCCAAAAGGAGATAAATTATCATTTTTAAGAATGGATGATACCAAAGTTCCAATATTTCCTATTCCTTACTTTCTTCAAGACGGATATGAGGATTATCCAAAAGTATCTGAATTAAAATATCCTAAACCTGGATATCCTAATCCTCTTATTGATGTAGGGATTTATGATTTAACTAAACGGCACTGTCAATTATTACAATTAGAGTCAGCCAATTTTGAAGAGAAATTGATTACTCAAGTCACTTGGGTTTCTGATTTAGATATATTGATTAGAGTAAGTACTAGGTCAAGTGATTCATTAGAATTTTATTTGGCTAGTAGTATTAGTTTTAAATATGAATTGGTAAGAGTACAAACCATTGAAAATGGTTGGTTTGAAGTAGCTTTTGATACGTTTTATGTGCCAAAGAATGAAGATATTGGTATTGAAGATGATGGTTATATTGATACTGTTGTAGTTAACGGATATAACCATTTGGCATATTTTTCACCTCCTTCAAATCCTGAAGGGTTATTATTAACTTCAGGTCAATGGGAAGTTGAGGATGGTTCCGTATCATTTGATGTTAATAAGAATGAAGTTTATTTCATATCAACCATGAAATCACCAGTGGAAAGACATGTTCATTCAATTAATCTTCTTGAAGCCACTAAATCATCACAATTACCCATAATTAAAAATGTCACTGATGTTAATCAAGAAGGATATTATAGAGCCTCATTTTCTTCCGGATCTAGATATTTATTATTAACATATACTGGGCCATCAATTCCATATCAACAATTGATTGATTTAAGTACTAATGAAGTGGTAAAGACCTTAGAAACTAATGATAAATTAGCTTCTGTTTTACAACAATATGAAATTCCTAGAGTTGAACATTCAGTAATTTCAATTGGTAAAGATGAAAATAATCAAGATATTTTTGTTAATGCTATTGAAACATTCCCATTAAATTTCAATCCAAAAATGAAATATCCCGTATTATTTTCTGTTTATGGAGGGCCAGGATCTCAAACCGTTAAGAAAACGTTCAAAATTGATTTTAATTCAATTGTAGCATCAGAATTAAATGCTATAGTAGTAACAGTTGATGGTAGAGGGACTGGATTCAATACTCATAATACTAATGGAGCTAATTTCAAATTTATTGTAAGAGATCTATTAGGATATTATGAACCAAAGGATCAAATAAGTGCTGCCAAAATTTGGAGTGAAAAATCATATGTCGATTCAAATCGGATGGCAATTTGGGGATGGTCATATGGAGGATTTATGACTCTTAAAACTTTAGAAACTGACGATCAACATGTATTTAAATATGGATGTTCAGTGGCCCCTGTGACTAAATGGAAATTATATGATTCTGTTTATACTGAAAGATATATGAGAACTCCTCAAGAAAACCCCCAAGGATATGTCACGGCATCAATTCATAACATGACAAATTTCCCAACTGTTAATCGATTCTTAATGATGCATGGGTCTGGTGATGATAATGTTCATTTCCAAAATTCATTAAAGTTACTCGATGAATTTAATTTAAATAATATAGAAAATTTTGATTTCATGGTATTTCCAGATTCGGATCATAGTATAAGTTTCCATAATGGGAACCATGTGATTTACCACCGGTTATTGAAATGGTTAAGAAAGGCATTTAATAATGAATTTATTCCATAGAACTGTATTACCAATATATATATGTAACATTAAATAGAATAATATAAAAATATCAAGCAATAGAATTTTTAGCAGCCATTTTACTTTGGACCCATTTTCGCCCCGTTTGGAGCCCATTGGAGTTATTGGACCCATTGGCCCATTTGGGCTATTTTGAGGCGGGCGTGCGTGGTAGGGCGTCAATGAGATGGGCAGGAGGGGGTTTTCACACGACCAAACCCTCATCATCATAAAAGAAAAAAAAAATCCACGAGAAGAAAAAATTTTCAAACTCTTTTATCCATTACAACAGGACATTTGACCCATAAACTAATAGCGAAACAATGATTATTTACAAAGATATTGTCACCGGAGATGAATTATTATCTGATGCTTACCCTATAAAGGAAGTTGATGGAGTCATCTATGAAGCTGATTGTGCCATGGTTACCGTTAATGACGGAGACATTGATATTGGTGCTAACCCATCTGCTGAAGGTGGTGATGAAGGAGTTGAAGATGGTGCTAGAACCGTTAACAACATTGTTGAAGCTTTTAGATTACAAGAAACCGCTTTCGATAAAAAATCTTTTGTTTCTTACATTAAAGGTTACATGAAAGCTGTTAAAGAACATTTAGCTGACAAAAACCCAGATGCCGTCGAAGAGTTTTCAAGAGGGGCTTCTGCTCAAGTTAAAAGAATTGTTGGTTCTTTTGGTGACTGGGAATTCTTCACTGGTGAATCAATGGATCCTGATGGAATGATTGTTTTATTAAACTACCGTGAAGATGGTACCACTCCTTATGTTTCTATCTGGAAACATGGAGTTACTGAACTTAAAATTTAAGTTCTTTTTTTTTTAGTTCCAAATTAATCTATATAACAATATATAATTAAATAAACATGGTTTTTATTTCTGATCCGATTTCCGATTGATACTTAAACAAACATTTTCAAGTGTAGTTTCTGGTTTAACGTACCAAAACATTTCACAATCATAATGGGATGATGGTAATAATTGTTTAATAGCATAGAGTCTACTTTCATCTATGAGTCTTCTAGCAATCAATCCTAGTTGTTGACGTTGATTAGCATCCAATCCGGTCAAATGTTCGGTGTTTGAACCATTATCATTATCACTACCGGTGGATTTAGTACCAGAAACTGCCCATGATACAATTCGTTTAATGATTGGAAATGCTTGTGCCGTAATTCCTCGTTCTGCCAAATATGCTTGAGACTGTGGAAGTAATTGATCATAATCACATACATGTCTACAACACATAGCTATTAGGATTCCTTTAAATTTATTGCATTCAATCAATTGAGAATTGAAAATCAGTTTTAATGTCAAGTCAGTGGCTACCCCACATAAATGTTTAGAGATTCCAATGACGTTATCATAGTTTAAATCAGCTAGAAATTTACTTAAATCAATGTGTTTAATGTCGATTCTAGTCCGTTTAAGTTGGGGCTGGATGTTACAATTATGGGTTTGATTGAATGCTGTAGTTTCCTTAATGATCTTTGAATCATTCTTCATTCTATTGATCCCTCTATCTATTAGACCAAATCCGTATGATGGGGTATTAGGGTACTTGTGATGGGACTCGTGTTGATGGGACTCGTGTTGATGGGACTCGTGTTGATGGGACTCATCATGATCTTGTAAAATGCATACATTGAGGAACCTTGAGAGTTCAGCTTTACCACATCCAAACTCTACATAGAAGTTATCACTTCCTAATTGTCCTCTGGCTTTTAAGTTTCCTGCTAGACTGGCTTGTTGTAAAGGATGTTTCTGGTTTTCCACTTCTGACATTCGTTGATCGAGGCCTTTATGGGTGTGGATCTGATATTGTAGAGGGGGATAAGTGGATCTGTAACCATCGAGGAGACGAATATATTTCTTGAACAGAGCCAGATCATCCACCAGATCATCCACCAGATCACCTGGTGCCTGCAAACCACCATCATGTGTATTGCCATCTCTGGATTGGCCAGTTCTCTCTCCCTGTAGTTTTGAGTTTAAGTCAACTACATACCATGGATCATGTTGTTCCTTTTGTCGAGAATTACACTTCTTGAGATGTCTCTGTAGGTTTTCCTTGGAGATAGTGTGATTAGGGTCAAGAGGACATGGGATTCTATCATCTGATCCTCCAAGACCCATATGTTGAGAACAAAACTTCTGATCTTTTCTTCTTTGCATCCCACAGGTTCTATTCTTTTTAGGAATCATGAATTGGCATTTCAAGGACGAGCCAGGAGGGTCTGTTGGAGTGGATGAAGTGCTTGTTGGGTTAGGGACTGTAGTCGACTCGGAGGTTGTGTGTCTTTTCTTTAGCACTGGTTCATCTTCTGTCATGGTTGATAATATAGTTATGAGATCTCAGAACATGCTCAAGTAGTCGATGGCCATCTCAGAAAAAAATCGATGCTCGTCTTTGAATTCTCATATTTCATTGTCATCTCATCTCATCTCATCTTATCTCATCCGTACGTCAAATAACACCACAACCATGGCGAATAAGTCCAAGAGTTCAAGCTCCTTATTACGTTTGGACCTTTTAGAGGTCAAGTTCTTTGAAAACACTCCTCGATATAACAAAACCACCCAGCTTTTGGGAGCCAAACATAATCAAAAATTATTGAAAAAGCTTCCTGCTACAAAACAAGATGCTGATACCGAAATTAATTCTATTAAAGCTCAAATTTTTGAACTGAAATACTTCGGATCTCATAGAAAAATTGCCAAAGAATTGAAAAAAATCACCAAAGCTGATGTCCATAGATTTTCCAAGTCTTCTGATAAGGCAAAATTACTACAATTCTTACAAGATGATACAATGATGGAAAAGTTGATCACCACCAAATTGATCAAATTAATTCAATCGACCATTTTATTAAATAAAGATTTAAAGATGAATCCCCCCAGTTACATACCCGATAATATCAGGCCCATCATTACCGATAAGTCACACCCATCTAATCCTTCAAAATTCTTCATAGATCATTGTCAAAACGATAAAGACATCAATAGTTATGTTTCCAACTTGTGGAATAATAAGAGCATGAAGAAAGCATGCGAGGAAGTTGAATGGGCTTTTAGGTTAGTGAGAGGTAATTTGTCTAAATCTGAAAAGGATAACAGGAGAAAGGCTCTTGGAAAGGCTGTTAATGAAGCTGAAGAGGATGATTCTGAAGAAGAAGAAGGTGAAGAAGAAAGCGACCAAAGTGAGGAAACCGATGATGAAAGTGAAGAAGAAGGCGATCATAAGAATGGGAAAGGGGTTGATAATAAAGGGAAAGCTACAAATATGGACCAGTCCTTAGCTAATGTGCCTGGTAGTGAAAATTTTGTATTTTATGATTCTGTTGATCAAGTTGACGATGATTCAGAGCAAATTCCAGACCTTGATCCAAATGTTAATTATAATGAGATCACCGATGAAGAACCATCAGAAGAAGAAGACGATGAAGAAGACGATGAAGAGGAAGAAGAAGCCAACCAAAATGAAACCAAAAATAAGAAGCGGAAAGCAACCGATTTAGAAGATGATGATTTCTTTGCTGGGTCAGACGACGACGATGAGGACCCAGCAGATTCCATGGAAGCAAAATATAATCTCCCTCAACTTACAGCAGGATATTATTCAGGAGGATCAGATGACGAAGAAGATAATTATAACTTTGATGATGATAAGGTAGTTAAACAAGCCACCAGTCAAAGAAAAAATAGAAGAGGACAAAGAGCTAGACAAAAAATATGGGAAAAGAAATTTGGAAGCAAGGCTAAACATAAGCAAAAGGAAGCAGCAGCCATTAGTGATGATAGAGAACGAAGAAGAGTAGAATATGAAGAGAGAGTTCGTAAGAGAGAAGAAAAGGCTAAACTCGCTAGAGAAAATGCTCCATCAGGGTCAAATATTGAACCATTAGGACAAAGAAAATCACAATCACAACCATCACAACCACCAAAACCTCAAGCTGAACATCCTTCCTGGCAAGCCAAAAAGATGGCTGAACAGAAACTTACAAATGTCAAGTTTACTGGTAAAAAAATTAAGTTTGATTGAACTAAGAAGACTAAGACTAAGACCAAGACCAAAAGTATATATTAAATAATAGCATCTTAAAATACATATCATAAGTCATCATAGTTGATTTTGAATGTATCTTTTAATTCTTGTTCAGATAATTCATGACAACCAAGAGGAGATGAAATTTCAACCAAATATTCACATTTTTCTGGTTCACTAACAGATAAAACTTCATTTGAAAGCCCACACGATAAAACCAAAACTGTCAGTCTCTGAGGTCCATTCCAACATTTATGTCCTTTATCGTAGAATAATTTCCCGTCTTTATAATGAGAATAACGGCCCATTAAATTATCATCTTGATAAATAGACCCTAAAAGACCTACCTTGTAATCATACTCTCCGACTTTATTATTGATCCATTTACCTTTAACACTTCTTAACATACCATTAGGACCATAATCTTCTTGTAAGTCCTTTTGTATAGCATTAAATCTGGCTTGTTTAGATTTTAAATCTTTTTGAAGAGTACTAAGTTTTAGTTCAAGGGAATCTATTAGTTGAGATTTAGCATTTTCACTGTTATCATTGTGTGCTTCCTGTTGAATTTCAATAGCTTTGGAGCTGGTAAAAAATTCAAACAATGATTTGACATAGTAATGAATCATACTAGAAATCGAAGGAACAATGGTCCCATCATCTAAAATGCTAAATGTATCAGTAGCAGCTTTACTGACTTGTAAAAGTTCTTCTATATCACCATGAATTGAGGAGTCTTTAGAGGCCTCTTCAGACAAATCAGTTGCATGTGTCTTTAAATAAAATTGATAATCTTGGACAACCTGTTGAGAAGTAGACTTTTCAGGGTTGTTTTTAAGATCTTCTAATAATGACTCCAAATATATCAACCGGTCTTTAATGTGATTTTCATGATGTTTCCATTGAGGTAATTTAGAAGAAATCCTATCACCAATGGATTTCAAATTATTAATAATGGCAGTTTGTCCAACTAATTGGGGATTCTTAGCCTCCATCAATTTCTTTTCTGTTGCTGATATCAAATTTTCTACCTTGGCTATATCCAAAGTTAAAGTATCTAATTGAGATTTCAATTTATTTGTAGCGTCGCCGGCAGCATCGACCAACAGTTTTGTTAGCTTTTTAGATTTCTGAACCATATCATTCATATTATTCTTATAGGCAATGAATTGGTTATTAATCTCTTGACATTTATTAGGGCATGCTCCAGTCAAATATTCATCAGATCCGTCACAACAGGTATCATAATCACAAGCACCATCATTTAATTTGAAATTTTCAATATAATTAGGGAAGAAGCCTTCATTAGCACAATAAAACATATTGGATTCATTAAATTTACAAGCATTAGTTCCAATCTCATCAGATCCATCGGGACAATCACAATAGTTATCGTTAATCTGATCATATGATAAGGTTATAGAAGGATCACCAAGACATTTCCATAATTTTTCACCATTGGAACCAATTATTGGTGCATAAAGAGATCGTTTCTCTGGGGCCAAACCCATGATTTGGTCAGGACCAGTGATACGATCAGCATTGGTGACATGGATATTGACCATGGCTACAAAACTTATTAGAGCAATGGAAAATTGACCCACAAACATCTTCATGGTGTTTCTGGTTCTAATTGTACTTATTCAACCACAGTAGTTTTAAGCCTGATGCTAATTACTCCAACTGTTTGTCAGAGTTCAACCAACTCGCGCAGACTTTTGAGAAACAAAAACTCAGGCTTGGTTTGATCTGGTTTTGCGGAGAGACAAACAACTTTTATGAAGACATCAGGTCAAGATAGCTGGACTATAAGTAGATGTAAAAGGATAGTCCGGCCACTATTGGCTAAAATACATTCCTTAAATGACTTAATCATCAAAAACCCAAGTATTCTACAACTTAATCTGGGGATTTTACCGTTAACGTCAGCCATTTGTCCTAGTTCTATCTCTGCTGGACCTACTACAAACATACCGACCGATTCTTCATGGTTAGGGAGATTTACTAAGCCTAGTGGGAGTCAAGAACGATTAGAAACCCTTAGACCATTAGTAACACATGAATTATATGGGAACTATTGTGAATTGTTCCAAATATTCAAACAAATCATCACCACCATTCAATCAAGACCATCGCATAATTGTAAGTCAGTGCCGGCATTGACTGCCCTTAGTGGATATGGAATTGGCAAAGCCATGACCTTAGGAACCAGAACTACTTATTATAAGTTGAATCATGTTGCTTTGTTTGATTCAGGAACGTTACCACAGACCTTGAAAGATTATAATCAGAATTTATCCCCCGATATTGATGAATGGTTGGACCTACAAATAGTTGAATGTAATATTACCAGAAATTATAGAATTGAATTGTTGATTGGATATATACTTCATCTATTAGTTTTCAATAAGAATTTGTTGTATTTGATGATCCCGGTACTTATTCACTGGTTATATGAGGAACTGATCAGTAGTAAAGATTCCAATCTTCGTCATATTCTGAATAAATTATTCCATGAATATTGGTACTTCAATGATAAGAAATATTACGAAAACATTGATATGATTATGTTGACAGAATTAACTGGATATGATCATACTGACGCTAATAATAATCGATTATTTTTATGGTTATATGAAACCCAATATTGGGATAGGTTTATTTCTAGTATAGGGATTTGTTGTAATCAACAAGGGAATAGTCATTATGAGTTATTGATTCTTGATAGTTTACTGGATAATAAACTATTGGGCTATGACCCAAAAGGATCCCTTGATCAAATTCTTCTTAATAATCCACATCATTTACTGATTAATAATATTATCATGACTTTATTGACCAATCAGATCAAAAATGTAAAATCATCCCATAAATCTTTGAAAACTATCTCAAATGAGTTTAATCATTTAGTAAGTCTATGGCTTTCATTCACTTCATGTAAGCAAAAACCAATGTTATTTAATTCGTTAATCCCCAAGAATATGGAGTTATTTGATGGGATGATTACTTTCTGTAAGTATTTAACCACATCATTAAGACAATCGGAATCTTTGCCGTATACATTAATTTTATTGAAGCATTATTTTCTAGACATTCCCATAACCAATTCCATAAAGACTTTTATTGATCACAAATATCAATTTATTCAACAACAATTATTAAGCATTCAAGACCCCGAGATGCTTGAAAACTTACCTCTAAGGTATAGCAATTATGAGGTGAATGATCTCATATATTGGTTATTAGACAATGATATGAACCTCTTGGCACAAGCATTATTTCTTGAATTTTATGGAGATTTCAACAGGTACTTTGATAAAGAGTTGAATCAATTAGATAGACTATTATATGAATGATTAATTTATAGTAATGCATTGCCCATTAATGGTATCGTTTTGAAGTATATCCAAACACCCTTTCACCACTGTATCGATATCAACCGGATCGATTCCATTGTATGATATAGCAGAACCCATATCGGTTTCACGAATTAATCCTGGCATCACTGCATTAACTCTAATCCGACCTCTAAATTCATTACTGAGTGATTGAGTAAACCCATTCAATCCAGCTTTCAGGGCAGCATACACAGCCGTACCGGGTAACGTATAGTCGGGGAGTGATAATACCGAGCTAACGTTTAAGATTGAAGGTTTCAAAGTCGATGGTTTAAGTTTAAGCATCAGTTTATAAATCATCTTTGATAAAATCATAGGCGCTAGGAGATTAAGATTGAGGGTATTGATGATTTCTTCATTGGAAGTTCTGGAAAGTAAATGATAGTTAGCCATACCAGCACAATTCACAAGTACTGAAACGTCTTGAAAATGTCGGGTTTCTATGTTGGTCAATTGATTTATGTCCAATAGATCTAATGGTATGAATTGATGCGATTGATGATGATCACATGGTAATTCTTGGACAACTTGTTGTAGAAGGGAAGCATTACGGGCCAAAACAGTGACAGTCGCCCCTTGATTCGCTAAACCATGACATATGGCCTTCCCTAGGCCTCTGGAGCCACCGGTCACAAGAGCTTTAGTTCCAATCATTATGATGAATTGATGTTAAAGTTAGAAGCTACGATGGTATTTGTCGCGACTGCAGATTTCCCCAGGAAATGGGCCAAAGCGATCACAGGAGTGGGCCACAGCGATAAAGTGGGCTGCTACAAGGAGTGGGTAAGAAGTTACGATTCACTAATTAGAGGCCTGTGGTCATTTAGCGAAGGTTTGGGGGTGCTGATATAGCACTCAAAGTCAGGTAACGGATACGAAATGTATAAGAACATGAAGCAGAAATTTCAGAGTGGCTACCATTTAAGGAGTCCTAGGGAAATTTGAGGTATTCCGACTCCGTGGCCAAGCTGGCTAAGGCGTGAGACTGTTAATCTCAAGATCGTGAGTTCGATCCTCACCGGGGTCGTGAGTTTTTTTTTACTTCTTGTAGTACATTAGTTTCATAGCACATCAAAATAATGTGTTTAGCTCTATACATAATACCCATTGCACCAACATGCAAGCCAGCAGGGTGCAAGCACATTCCTTTTATCCAGCACCCTTTCACCTACACCTCTCGTCCACAACCAAAACCTACAATGCATTATACATTAATTCTACATCAAACCATACTATCATGATCTCATATACCTATATGATTTATACCGTAAAGTATCTTCTCTACTCAGTATCTTCTCTACTCAGTATCTTCTCTACTCACCTTGAAACAATGTCGACAAGGCCATCAATCCAAAGATTCCAAATCTAAAGTACTGGTTCTCCGTCAATAAGATCGTGATATAACCAACTTTAGGGACATAGCCTTTAACAGTGCCCACCAAATCGGACTTTTGTAAGTAATTCTTCTTTCTTCCATACAAGGATAAGTCATCAACAGGGTTATTATCACCCTTGGTTAACAAATATTGGACATTATCATTATGATGTTCTCGTAAGACTCTATGAACAATAGGAATATCTCTAGCACTAGTTTCATACACCACGATATCCCCCACCTTATTTCTGTGTTGACGGTTCCATAAGAATAACACATCACCTCTTTGGAACGCAGGTTCCATGGATCCGGTTAAAACCACCACGATTGGAGAATGGGAGTTTGCGATAATTCCTAATGATCTCCACGTCATATAAGCACCAGTGAACACATATGCCAATGCCAAAAATTGGGCCAATTGTTTTCTCAAGTTCATAGTTTATGAGTAATTACCGCCAGTAAGGAAGAAGCCAAAGGATACACGGGGGCTGATGTTAGGGAAAACCTGTATTTCAATTGCTAAAAGGCTATACAACTGTACTTTTCCTACTAGCTTTAACAGAAAAATTCTGATGGTTCAACATAAAAAGCCCGCGCGCACTGAAGTTTTAAGAAGAAATGTTCACCTGATAAGACTCACATGACTCAGCGTTGTGTTAAAATGTGATCATAAAAATTTTTTCTTGCTTACAATTAAAAGCTATTAATTGCCATTGTTTTGGATTACAACTTGTTATGGCTAACCAAGAAGACAAGGCGTCTATAGGACCCCATGGTGGTTTACAACAACCTCGACCTCAAAGGGGGATTCGAGTAACTGAGCCAGCTATGGCCCAAGGATCTTTTGCGACTGGTGGTGATGTTGAAGGGTCAAATCAAATCAATCATTCCGGTAATAAATCCATGGGATCCCAAGCAGCTCAGGGGCCACAAGCAGGCCAAGGACCCCAAGCATGCCAAGGACCTCTGTCAACTCCTTCAAATCCCCCTAATGAAGCCAATCAATCCTCAACTGCCAAAGACTCAACCCCTCCTTCAGTACCTTATAAACCTCCTCATTCAGTATCTTTTAGTAGTGAAAATGATCAAGATAAGCTTAGAAGATTCACAATCTCGGCACACCCATCTAACGCTAATATTCCCCAATCGGATAATAGAAAGTATTCCTTACAGAATGTTCATAATGCTCCATACATACCAGGAGTCGGGGGCCGAGTTGGGTCTCCAGATGGTGGTGAGAAAGACAAATCAGATCCTTTTAAAGTCAGAGATGTTAACAATAAAGATGATAAGGGAGGACAAGTAGACAGTGGTAATAAGACCAAAGTTGATTCTGCAAATTCTTCAAGACACAATTCTAGTACTGGTAATGATTTCTTACTGTTCTTGACGAGACCTTATAATATAAGTTCACACACCCAACCAGTGGTTAGTACTACCCAAACTCATGCTTCAGTCACCAGTAATCATAGTAATAGGGTGGCCTCCCCAATTATAGAACCAGGGTTTCAACTTAGATATGGTGATCCCAGTAAGATTACCCCATCACCCCCACCCCAAGGGTCACCGGTGACAACTCCAACTGGTGGTGTTAACCAAGGTGGTGTTAACCAAGGTGTTAACCAAGGTGGTACTCACCAAACCGGGAATAGTGCCACTATCGGCTCTGGTGGCAGTGATAGAGCACAGGATTCCCCATCACAACCACAACCAATAACCGGTAGCCGTAGAAATTCCATTAAAAAGTCCCAAAAAACCATTGTTGAAAGTCCCGTTGGTCCACCAGTACCGTTCCAGCAATATTTAAGTAAAGAAGATGATGGGAAAATCCATATTCTATTGGCCTGTACTGGATCCGTAGCTACCATCAAAGTCCCGTTAATCATTGACAAATTATTCCAAATATTTGGTAGTAATAAAATCAGTATTCAACTAGTTATCACCAAATGTGCTAGTCATTTTTTGAAAGGGTTAAAAATTAACAATCAAGTGAAAATTTGGAGAGATGAAGATGAATGGGCTAACTTTAATGATTCGATGGATTATTTTAATTCTGGAGGATCAGCAAAAGCTAAAAAGAATAATCCTTATGATCGACTTATTTTACATAATGAATTAAGAAAATGGGCAGATATAATGTTGATAGCTCCGTTATCGGCCAATACATTAGCTAAAATTGCTAATGGGATATCTGACAATTTATTGACTTCGATTATTAGATCATGGAATTGGCCTAGTGCTGTCAAGACTGCTGGAACCAGTAGTAATACTCCACCACCACCATTTAAGAAACCAATTTTGGTGGCCCCAGCTATGAACACATTTATGTATACACATCCATTGACCGCTAAACAATTGGAATTATTAGCATCTACTGAGTATGGATTTGGAATTGAAATATTAAAACCAGTTGAGAAGATTCTTATATGTGGAGATATTGGAATGGGAGGGATGAGAGAATGGTCTGATATTGTCGATATCTTAAGAAGAAGAATTAGTGGGATGAAGAGTTTAGAGAAGGAGGGTATTGAGGAGGAGGATGAGGATGAGGATGAGGATGATGAGGACGAGGATGAAGATGAAGATGAAGATGAAGACGATGAAGACGATGAAGATGAGGATGAAGATGAGGATGAAGATGAAGAAGATGAAGACGATTTTACTGATGCCAAGCCAGCAGAGCCTTCAAACCACATCACTAATGAACAGAGTGGTTCATTGAAGACTATCAACTCTAATAAAACAAGAAATAATGACGATAATGAAGAAATGATGTTTGAAATAAAAAATTAGTTAGTTTAATGCATTTCATAACGAAAATAATATATACATGAAATCGTATGGGTGTCTCTATCACAACTCCCATACCGTTCTATCAATACTACTGAGATCAGGCAATCTACTCCCAGAACCTCTAGTAACTGAAGTTGCAGTTTCTTGATTCAATTTGATATCTTGAGATGCAAAGAATTCTTCAATAGGTACTAATTGATTTTGATTCAATAAATCCACCAATTCATAAATATCTCCATCAGTTCTTAACCAATGGTGTAAGTATAAATTATTGCAATAATTATAAATGAAACTTAAGTCATACAAATAAGAATCAAAGAAATCATCAAGTTTCTTTATAGGAGCCAATGAATTATTGGTGTTGTACCATTGAAGCATATGGCGTGTGGTAACCTCTCCCTTCACCAGGGAGGTTAAATTCGGAAGGTCAATCAATCCTTTGTTGACCATATGTAATAATAACTTTAACCGGAGCTTCTTAGAATTACTACTAGATATTCGATCATTTTTATAAACAAACCGATTGATCATGAAATTAGCCATCTTGTTTGAATTCATTGGGACCAAAAGATGATTTTCATCCCCTAACAAATTAGAATAAAATAGACTTTCAAAAAGATAATTAGTCAAGATATTCGGTAGAGTGATCTTATTATTATTTGATTTGATCCGTTGACTTTCAATTAACCAAACATTCAATGTAGAACCTGTCTTGGGAACCAATAGGTCTAACACCTTAGTATTCAAGTAGCTTATGTAATATTTTGATTTTATCAAATCATTAAGTTCAAATTGATGATATTTATTAAATGATAGGAATTCTGGGCCATCGATAGGAAAAGCTTGCAGAAGATCGATGGTTTTCCAATGATTGACATCAGTTGGTAAAGGGATGGAGGGGTTGAATTGATTTATATCATACAGCGATAGTTTACAGTAGGAAAAGTTCTTTATACCAATGTCAATACCTATTATATTAATGGATGGTGGTAAACGAAGGTAAAAATTTAAATTTGAAATGAGTTGATGACATTTCTCAGACTTGGTAGATTTTACGGACGTTCCACAGAGTACAGACAATTGAGTTAGGGTATCGGACTTGTACTTGATCAATTGGTTCATTGACCGGGAGGAGGGAGGAGGGAGGACGGGGGTGATGTGATGGGGATAAAGGATGATACAGTAGGGTATGGTATGATGCAGTAGGATAAGATAAGGTAGACGAGATGCGAGATGCGAGTGAGGTGCGGCGATGGGACGAGAGACGAGATGGGACGGCAGACGAGAGACCACCGAGACGACGACGGACCAGAGCTCTTAGGCCTCACTAAGCCAAACCATTACAATGCAAAGCCGCGACTAAACTAACCACACTGGAATGCTAATGTTGATTGTCTTTATTCATATGGCAATCAAATGCTATGGAATGTAAACATCCACCATCAATATCATAACTATTAACCTACCCCCCACCCGGCTACCCACACTGCTCTGTCGTCACTGCCCTCACCGTCGTCACTGCTCTCACGCTCCTCTGTCTTCACTTTCCCCACAGTAACCACAGGTCTCATTACAACCACTATCATACTCGTGGCCCAATTTCACCTCACCGGCCCCTATAGATACCTCATCACACCAGTTCTTAGATTTCCATTTTTAGATCTCTTCCAACCTTATACAACGACGCGTGGTCCATTTTCAGTAAAGTGATACCTCCTTTCAGGTGAATTCAACACCCATCGAATTACGCGTTTCGCGACAGGGGACCACTGGTTGCAGTGGTTGGACGATTATCGCTAATGGCACCGTAAGGCTTAGGCACTAAGGCGGGTTATGAAAGAAATGGTTAAACAGTTTACGGCAATATGAACTGGGATGCTAACGGGTTCGTAAGTTAAAAATATGTGGTTATAGGAGAAGATGGGTCGGTGTTTAGGAGAATAGACGAATTGAATAGATGGTGGAGTGGGTGGTGGAATGGGTGGTGGGATAGGAGATGGCATATGTAAAGGACGTGAGATGGGAGAGATGAGGTCTGGGGAATGTCACGAGACCTTCTTACGGGATTTGTGTGTGTTATGGTGGTATGGTGGTATGGTTTGTGCTGCGCCCGACTGTTACGGTGCCAGCTTTGGCACCAGAAATAGAACCCTATTTTTAGGACCTTATTTTTAGTACATCACTACCGAAACGGCCCTTCACCCACACGATTTAGAATAAATCCTAAAACCTGCATTTATGTCTTGCTCATGTCTTGAGGCATGCCATGCCCTTAATTTAACCCATTCAAGAAAATGTTCGTCCGTCCATGTCCCCTTATTTTTACCGTTTTCGTGTTTATCCCTTATTATTTCCCAGGTGAAATGACCGGATGCCACGACTTGCCTTTGCCCTGGTGGTACGTGGGTCGTCCTGCCAAATTGGCGGTAGCTCGTGGTACTTAGGGCGGAAGACTGAGATTAGTGCGATGGTGGGTCGTGGTACATGATGGAGTTTTGTTTTTTTTTTTTTTTTTTTTTTTTTTTCTGCTTGGCTCAGAAAATAGCATATAAAGGAAGCCATAAATCCCTTTGAAAAAGTTTTTTTTTTTTAGTTTTCTCTATTCTTTTTTTTGAAAGTTCAATCAATATATCTTATACAATGCAATTCAAACAAATCTTAGTCGCTGTCACTGCTGTCACTGCTGTTCAAGCTGCCAATGCTACTTCTAACGGTACCTCTGGTAACGGTTCTTCTAATGGATCTGATGATTCTGAAGGTGCTGCTGCTCAATTAGTTGGTACTGGTTTATTCGGTGCCGCTGCTGCTGCCGGTGTTGCTTTATTATTATAAGTATGATATACAGACAATTAATTGTGATTAATTTGTAATTGGGTTTTGATAACAAAATGGTGATTAATATTTAATAGATGTGTATATTATAAAAGCAACTTAATGTAAACCGTATAACAAGAGACGTGAATGTAGAGATTGTAGAAAGGTGAGATTGTAGAGAGATGAGTGGAGAATTGGGATGCGGTTGAGTGATGGGGTTGAGAGATGAAGACATGAAGTTGATGGTATAGTTCATTAGTTGGTGTACGGGTCCTTTTTTGACCCTTTTCCTATCTTATCTGAAAAATTTTCTATGGGATGATGCACGACTATTTTTAGCTTGGATGCCAATAAGATGGTGGGATGTCAGGGCACTATAACGTCTGATACAAGCATGGCTGGTATTCACGAGTGGTTAGCGGACCCTTATATGGACATGGATATGATAAGCCGGTGGTCAATAACTCTGGATTGTGGGTTGTGAAAGTTAGTATTCTCAGACACTGTCAGCTATTTTTAGCACTTTGGGTTCTGGCATGGCCTCTACTCAAAAGGCGCATCAGGACTATGGGGTGAAGGTAAGCAGAGGCAGATGGCTTGGAGAAGTGTAGATCGTGAGAGATGATAGTCAGAGAGATGCTAGTCAGAGAGATGTTAAGAGAGAGGCTTAGATTTAAGAGGCAGTTCATGTGAAATTATAAGCTTGTGGGATATCGGATATCTTCTCTTGATCTCTCGTGTCTCCTATATTTCTATGCTACTCTACTTACTTATTATCTCCTCTAACACCCTTTCCTCCTCCACTTGGCTTAGCCTTAGGCCCCCAGTTCTTTGGATTCTCTTGATACCTCACCATCTTTAACTTTCTTAAAGCTCTAATCTTATCACTCTCTTCATTATCTTTCTCAAAATCAATCACCAAATCTTCACATTTCCCTTCCAAGTTCTTCATGATCTTATAGCCAATCATATTTTCAGTCAAGTTCAAGTTCAATGATGGATCCTTACTAAGCATTTCAACTTTACTAGTCAATTTCTCAGTCTTGGTCAATTTGCCTTGATGGTATTGTTCAATAAGCTGTTTATTCTTATAAATCAACCAATGCTTATTGATTAACAATACAATGTCCCATGGGGCATCCGTTTTAATACAATTCTTCTTAGCATGGGTTAACGATACTTTATACCCTAAATTCCCAAGAGCTTTAGAAAATTCGTTGATGGAAATTGGCGGGCTTTTAAAATATGATGATAATTGATTCAAATTGAAATAAAACGGCAAGTCCAATTCCTTCTTAGCTAAGGTTAACATCCCTTTAATTCTTTCGGTGGTTTTGTACACTTCTTTATCACTGGTTTCATTAATGGTTAATAATTGATCAATAAAGCCATTGTTATGGATTTTACCTCCATACATGGGTCCTGCTATATTATAATTCGAATTACAGAATTCACACTCATTAGTATTAATGACTGCTTTAGGAGTTTGATATTTAGGAGGTTTCCCGGTGGTGTCTGATTCAATTCTTCTTCCTAAGTATTGATTATGTTTATTCCCACAGCCAATACAATGATATGTTAACATGGTATTGCTGGCCAAATTTTTCACTTCAATAGCACTGGTATTGATTTTAACAATTACTCGGAAGTAATAATCTATTGATAAGGATAATAATGGTTCAATTGATTTCTTGTATTTAGCAGCTATATTAGCAACGGTCTGTAAGATTAATCTTATTCCAACTTCATGATTCAGTTCACTACCAATGAAAGTATTCCCAAAGTTATTCCCTCCATAAAGAGAAAAACATTTTTCTGGGTATCCAGATCCTGCTAATACACCAGCATCAGTACAGGTAATTAGTAATATTCCATCATCTTTGATACATTGAATGGCAGAATCTAAGAAAGGAGCAGCAGTTCCATAAGGGTCCAAATCAATGGCATGGAACTTTGTATTAGTAGAGGCCATATATTTAATGGCATCACCATGGTTAGAAGTGATTAAATCCTCTAATTGGTTTAATTTGACATTATCATCAATTAATCGAACTGCTTCTGATAATAAATCATTGGCCACGACTTTATGGACATTATCTAGTTCTTTAGCATATCTGATAGACCTTAACCCTGTAGCACTAAGAGCCTCCAAAATGTTAATGAATCGATTACTGGTAGATTTTTCATCTTGATTGGTTCTTTTCTTATTGGATTTATGGCCATAAATATTGGCCCAATTCTTGATCACCATTACCGATAAGTCTCGGTTAAACTGTTGGATATGGTTATAAAACACCTTATCCCCACCCAAGATTTCGGCTTTTCCTTCTTTTATAATGTTCATGGTTACTCCTTTTAGGCCACTCATATCATTCCTTTATTTAGTTTGATTTAGATAATGGTGAAAAATTTCGATGCTCATCGAGTAAATAAATGTCGCGGGAGATTCCAACTGTATGGTGTAAACTGTCTCACTCACTCACTCACTCACTCACTCAACTGGTTCCGCACCTGGTTCAAGTTCACTGCTATAACCACCTTATATTCCATCCCAATAATCCCCCTGCCAGTAGTGCTGTCAGTAGTTTTAAAGACAACCCCAGGGTATTTGAACCGTTCACCAGCTTGTTCTTAGTATCCTGACGATTCCCATCGGTCCTTGTGTTATATTTTGGCCGCAGTTTTTTGACTACTGTTTCTAATATCCTTTTGATTCAATATGAGTGCCCTGGTTACCTATGACTATAATGACACAGACGTGGACATGGACATGGACCAATCAGATACTGATACTAGTATGGATTCCATAACCGACTCTGAATACTCCCAAGATCTCACCGCTCAAGAGCATTGGGAAGAAAGTATGAAACAAATCCAAGGATTAATCAATTTTCTAATATTGCCGTTAATAGGAAAAGTTTTAGGGAGACGGGCCAGTAAGATAATATGGTCCAAAATTGCTGGATGGTATTTTTAGAACCATGATGGTTGAAAGAATCATTTGACAAATAGATGTGGTATTTTACCCTATATAGTAATCCCTATACACTAGATCTACCCCCCCCGTATTCCTCCCTAAAGACTGGTTATTAATGTCCGGAATTCACTAGAAACATTGGACTCCACAAATTCTAACAAGAACTTCAATAATGGTTCTATTAATCCATTACTTATTCTATTCAATATTTGATTGAGAATTCTAAAATATTCTTCAGTAGAAATAGAATCAGAAGAATTTGAATGAACAGAATTAGATGAAAATATTGAACTTTGCTCGAATGAATTTCTATTAGAATTAGAATTGGATCCTTCTGGGTGGTTGGGATTGGTTCCATTGGCCATGGCTAATTCTTGATTGGATATCAAATGTCCTTTTAATATAGTAAATATCTTGATAAGAAGGGTCAATAATGTCTTATATATGAATAAAGTATCCAAATGAATATTAATCTCTAGTTTTTCTATTAATAATTGCTTTGAATTCAATTTTATAGGTGAACTTAAATGTTGATTTAGCGTACTACTAGACTGATTTAACTCTCGATTAAAGTGGCCAATGTCAAAGTTTTTCAAGATTAACAAAAGATTCTTAAGAAATTTGATCTGATATGATGGTTGATTACCGATGGGGGTGGAGTTGATGTAATGCTTAGGGCTTTCAAACGGATTACTGGTGGTGGTGGTGGTGGAGTGGCTAGTACTGTTGGCATTAGTGGCTGGTAATTTATCAGATAACCCTAATTTATTATTAAAGGAGAGTTGCTGTTGATGTTGTTGGTTAAACATTTCTTCATCCATCTCAAGTGATTTAATGACATTACCTAAGCTAATGGTTAGTTTTAATAGTTTATCAGCATCAATAGGATAACTATGACTATTGACGTATTTGTATAATTCGGAATAATTCAAGCGGTAGATTTTAAGGAAGTTTTGGGTTGGCGTGTAATCATTGAATGGAATTTGCTGGATTAAATCCTGATAGCTGGTTATTTCATTGGATAACGTATCGATAAAGCTCATGATTGTGGAGGTAAAGAAGAATTGAATGCAATGTCAATTCTGTAAAATTGTCTGTGAAAAAGATGCGCGCGTTCACAAGTCATAGAGAATGTTACTCCAGTCCAGGTGCGGCTGATAACCTTCTGGACTGATGATTCCAGATCATAAACATAAGAAACAGAGAAACAGACAAACTAAAGCTCTACTAAAGAAGCTTGTTACCTTACAGACCCCAAAGGGATTTCAATAGAATCAATTAACATTATTACTAGTTTCATATATAAATTTTGCAGCCATTCTTGTCAAAGGTGGTCCCATTATCCAAACGCAGCCATTCTTGTTCAGCAAGAGTAGGGGTCAACTGTTTCACAGACTCCATATCTGACTCAGTACTTACCGGGTCTCGATGAACCTTTCCATGTGAGAAATCAATGATATTAAACCCGGCTTTATTATATATCAAATTTCTTAATTCCAAGTCATTATGGTTGATCCCAATCTTCCCTAGCATTTTGATTTGTCTTTTCAATTCCTTAATGTCATGTTTCACCTGTTCAAAGCTTTTGATACTTTCACTTTCAATGTATGATACCATGATATATAATCCACAACTCCTTAGCTTTCCATTCACTTTGTAATGCAATAGCCCATAATCGTACATGGTTGGAACCTTTACCGGGTATTTATCTTTATACTTCAAGATCCTTTCATAACAGGCTATTTCATTCAAGAATAAACCATATGCATCTTTATACATGTCATCTAACCCATATAGATCGTTAAGTGAGTCCATCTCCAAGTCAGGTTTATATGTCAACATGTATCCTTCAAGTAGACGAAAGTCATAGACTTTCAAAACAACGTCTTCATCTGGTTTAGGCCGGGTTTGCAACCTTTTGTTGAAATAGTCAGCAAATTGGTGATACTTGAATCGATATATTTGTGACATGTATAGCGGAGATTCTCGGATCACTTCTAATTGGGTCCCACTTTCAATTGTAACAATCTGGTTAAATTTCTCCAATTTTACATTCTTGTACTGAGTCTCCGAACACCCCTCTCGGATTACGTCTAAGCTAGCATTACTAATTCCTCTTTGTACGTCCATCGTCTTTGTTTCTGAAACCATCCTCAGTGCCAAAAACTCAACTTGCTCCTCCTGATGATCTAATGCCATCTTCTTCATAGTATACTCTTCTTCCAGATCATTCACCCTGTTCAAGGTATTGATATAGTACTCATAAAACACAAGCGAGGCAAATACTGCTTGTAAAGTAATCCCAGTATCATATGTGGTGATTACTCTGTATTGTAAATGAACATTGACTTCCTTTGGCTCCGGTGTTACTTCTCGAGATCCGGTTTTATTATTAAGCTTGAAGAAAATAGTATTCTCCAAATCACTTAATAAACAATGATCTTTTCTTTTTCTTATCATATATGATAAGACCTGTTTTATAATCGACTTCAAGCTCTTGTCCCTCTCATTAAGGCTTCTGTCACTTGTGATAAATTTCTTTAAAGCCCCTGCTTTAAATTCAATGATTGACATCACCTGGTTATCCATTATGTGATCCGTTCGTAACACCACCTTGTCAGGAACGTATGTCAGCATTGACTCGTCATCTGTGAACACTAAGTTTTCATACCGAAATCGTTCGGTAATACTGTTTAGCAAACGCATACAAGGCTTTGCTACACAAACAGTAAAGTCATCTTTTCTCGAATCTTCATTAGGACTAATTTGATCCGCTGAAGGAGTAAGGGCATCAGTACCAGCATCGTACCTTTTTTTCACAAATCCTGTATTGCCTCTGTTCTCATCGTAAGATCTAACAAATAGCTTATCTAAAAGGTCGAATTTTTCGTAAAAGTATTCATCATCAATTGGTGACAATACTGGCAAAGGATCAATTAGGGAGTTAATATAAGTACTCTTAGAACCAGTAATGGGTGGTAGTTTATCGGGTTGTATGAAGTCCAATTTTAATGGGCAAGTGAAATAAAGTCGATGACTAAATTTGGTGATATCTGTTTCTCCTCTGATGAGAAGCGTTTTTAAGTAATTCTTTTTCTCATCTCGAAGTTCATTTTGGGATAAAGTAACTAATCTAGATGGAGAAAATGATCCATTCAGCATCACAAGTGAGTTAGATGTTGTAACCTGTGTTAACCATTCATGTTCATTTTCAGGAACAGCATCCATAATATTTGATAGTGTAATTTTTTGATTCTGGAACATGACTTGAATTAGAGGGATTTTAGCCTTCCTTTATACTTGAAATCTCGATAGTTGCCAACTGAACCATAATCAGTAGATCAATAGTTTCAAAAATTTGAGACAAATAAAAATGCGTGCGTTTGTTTCAGGATGGTTTCTAAATTACCACATCAGTCGATTTCAATAGGCTTTGAGGAATTTGATATGCATGCGTTTGCTTCAGAATGCTCCTTTGAGACCTCGATTGGGTAATTTCAATCAATGATCCCTTCCCCCTTTCATGATGTGTGAGTTTTTTTTTCGGCTATCTCTTAGTGTAGATTTTCGTACTAGAAACTAGCATTATCCTAGTAGTAAAAGGTGGTGTAATAGATCAGCTAATAGTAATAGATGTATGTATTCTCTATATATACTAAAAGTGACCTAATTGTTAAAATAAGTTGTTGAACGGTTTAAATAGTCACTATCGCTTACATAATCATGAAAATAGGGGTAAGATAAGGATTGTAACCTCTACAACGTTACAGGTGGTGATATATATATGTATATAAATCTTGGGACCAGTAATTACAGTAAAGCCCACTAGCTTCTGTTTTATATGTACATGCCAACAGAAGCCATACAACGATGCCACCTGTGAGACAAACCACAAAAACCTAATTTTGCAGCCAATAGAGTATTTGCATAATCAAAACTTTGATTAATAGTTGGTACAGGGTGGTATATGATCCAATTGGCAATGGCGCAACACGTAAAGTATTGGGTATGCGTGCTTACTAAGGTTTGCAAATAGTATACAAGCAATAGAAAGAGGTGTGCATGTTGAAAAGTGGGGGCAAACGTAAACTACGACAATACATCTAGCGACGATTGTTCTCTCTACTCATTCTATCTCTCGTATGCTTCATCTTTAGGTGCTGGATTAGTTTTGTTTCTTTTAAGATTATCATTTGGAATCCATGGTCAATATCTATGGGATTCTGGAGATACTAGTCCTTACCAGACTATGAACAGCTTCTTATGATTCATATGGATATCAAGACTGACAATCTGATCAAGGCCTACACGGGTAGCGTATATGATATTAACATCAATCATCTTGACAAAGAAGAAATAAATGCCATCAGACATGGTATAACTATAAACTCAAATTTCGCATGCTGGATTCTCGATTTGTTTAAAGATAATGATATCCACAACTTTTGTCAATTATGTGTTGCTAGATTTGTTGCAGTTATGTCAAAGATGACTTGATGCAGAAGTATACGCCATTATTTTTTATGAATAACATGGTCTTGTGAGTTAGAGTAGCAAAACAAATAATTAATAAATATGAATGGCTAAGATACAGTATAGTTATACCACTAGTAGTTGACAACGATTAGCACAATTCTCTAGAAAACCAGGGAAATACAAAAGCCATGCTAATAGAAATGAATGTGCAATCTAATAAAACAAAACAAGGCACTTGTTTTCTCTTTTCCTATATTCAGCTACCAAATCAACTGGATGTGGTTTAGATTTAGAGATTTAAATATGCAGGGGCCGATGGTAGTGGGGTAACCATAGCAATTTTTTTTTTTTTTTTGCAGCATAACTCAATTTTGCGGAATTACATTTTTAGCAGCCACAAAACAGTTCAACAGTCACTAAGAACTTTTAGTAAGAACTTCCCACCACAACTAACTTTACCCTAGGGGGGCGGGATTGGGCTCTTTATCCCCGACTCTACGGGGCTGAGTTCTTCTAGTTGCTACTATAGATTCGGCCGGAGCCAGAGGGATTAGCTGCCGAATTGGAATTTTGCTATGAAAATGAAAGACGGGCCACCACAACTCTATTTAACCCACCTTACATCAATAGCTGTTTTCTTGACCACGACGAATTCGAAATTTCTCTTTGGATTAGACATCACGAATTACGTGGCGAATGTATTTGAGGTAAATTTATTGAAACAAAAGAGATACCAACAGACGAAGAAACGTACCAGCGGGCCAAACATCAATTGAGTCATGACAATATACTTCTGAGTTTCTGGCAACTTCCCTAAGAAACTTATTTCTAGAATTACCAATGCCAAAACTTCCTAATACTTCGAGAACTGGAATTAGACCTTCCATTATCAGAACTGCTATTATCAGACCTATCAGTATCAGGCTTATTAGCAAGGAACCTAAACGCTTTGAAACAGACCTTAAAATTCTTCTAATCCTGTATACTTTAGCCATTTCCTTTACAGTTCGATCATCCCATTGATTTTCATAGGCTTCACCAATAGCTTCAACTGTATCCATTAGATTTTTGGTATTCAGCATTATTCTAAACTCATAAGGTACAATTTTAGAATCTTCTAAAAACCTCCGGTTGTTGGATACTTCATCTACAGATAATTTTATCATAATAGTGAACCTCCAGTCTCTCAACAGGGCGTAACCTGCACCAGAAACCATCATATAACCAAATACCTGACCTAATGTAGAATCAAACTTTCCCTTGAGACTAACAATCAGGTGATACTAATCTGGGTCAATACCACTAAGAAATCCCTTATATTCAACTACCATGATAGGCTTACAGTCAGGGGTTACAATCATGCCATCTGGTTTCAATTTTGAGTGTTTTGACTCAGTGTATTCCAAATAACAGTTGTTATTATATTTCAACCTGGGAGCTGGGATTACTAATGATTTATGAATTCGAGAAGGTCGTCAAAAAAAAACTGCAAAGGTACCTTCTAAAGTAATACGTCCATATAAATCTTCCAATTGAAACAAAAAACTGATTAATTCAGCTAAAGGTTCGAGATCGAGGCTGTCTTGATTTAAACTAGGACAAACGCTATAATAGGGAACGGATTTCTTAACAAATTCAACAGAATATTCGAATTTATGTGCTCTAAGAAAACCGTTATTGGTACCTTGTGTAGGCCTAGGATTTTAAGGGAAGGGGGAGAAGAGGGTTAAATCATTACATATTTTGATACTCAAAAAGATGTTGATTAGCCTGGTTTTTGTATCATCGTTTTGATGATCAGTATCTAAAAAAATACCCAATCTATTTAACTTGGAAGCTACGTTCCTTGCCAGCTTTTCAAACATATAGGTTGCTATGTGGTCAACACTATGGCTATTTTGTAGAATGTATGAACATATATTAAAGCGAGGAGGTGATTGAATGAGTTTTCATAGGGGGTTGTATTCTCTAATATCCTATTAATATTTTGAATTTGTTCATAGTTACTTTTATGATACCACTCTAATACCCTATAAATATTTTGAATTTGATTCTCAAGGGCCTGGAAGTTTTTATCTTTACTTTCATCATACGACTTAAGTAGTTTCTCGGAGTAATCTGGATCTGACCGATCAATTGATTGGCCAGGTTCATGACCCGTGGTATAATATTGAATGGAGGAAATTTGATTGTATGCTGGGGTCTTAGGGCTAGCCCCTAGTTTACAGAAACCACAAAATCCCCAAGGACTCGAGGGCTAGTCCTTACATTATCAGACATTCGTGCTGCATGTTCAAAATGATGTGATTATCAAAGCTTAAAATCGTATATTTGAAACGTAGTTGTAAGCATATCAACTTAGTTGTCAACAGATGGTTGAGTTTGTTCAGCAAGCGTACGGGTCAACTGTTTCACAGACTCCATATCGGGCTCAGTACTTACCGGGTCTCGATGAACCTTTCCATGTGAGAAATCAATGATATTAAACCCGGCTTTATTATATATCAAATTTCTTAATTCCAAGTCATTATGGTTGATCCCAATCTTCCCTAGCATTTTGATTTGTCTTTTCAATTCCTTAATGTCATGTTTCACCTGTTCAAAGCTTTTGATATTTTCACTTTCAATGTAGGAAACCATGATATATAATCCACAACTCCTTAGCTTTCCATTCACTTTGTAATGCAATAGCCCATAATCGTACATGGTTGGAACCTTTACCGGGTATTTATCTTTATACTTCAAGATCCTTTCATAACAGGCTATTTCATTCAAGAATAAACCATATGCATATTGATACATGTCATCGATCCCATACAGATCGTTAAGTGAGTCCATCTCCAAGTCAGGTTTATATGTCAACATGTATCCTTCAAGTAGACGAAAGTCATAGACTTTCAAAACAACGTCTTCATCCAGTTTAGGCCGGGTTTGCAACCTTTTGTTGAAATAGTCAGCAAATTGGTGATACTTGAATCGATATATTTGTGACATGTATAGCGGAGATTCTCGGATCACTTCTAATTGGGTCCCACTTTCAATTGTAACAATCTGGTTAAATTTCTCCAATTTTACATTCTTGTACTGAGTAGTCTCCGAACACCCTTCTCGGATTACGTCTAAGCTAGCATTACTAATTCCTCTTTGTACGTCCATCGTCTTTGTTTCTGAAACCATCCTCAGTGCCAAAAACTCAACTTGCTCCTCCTGATGATCTAATGCCATCTTCTTCATAGTATACTCTTCTTCCAGATCGTTCTCCCTGTTCAAGGTATTGATATAGTACTCATAAAACACAAGCGAGGCAAATACTGCTTGTAAAGTAATCCCAGTATCATATGTGGTGATTACTCTGTATTGTAAATGAACATTGACTTCCTTTGGCTCCGGTGTTACTTCTCGAGATCCGGTTTTATTATTAAGCTTGAAGAAAATAGTATTCTCCAAATCACTTAATAAACAATGATCTTTTCTTTTTCTTATCATATATGATAAGACCTGTTTTATAATCGACTTCAAGCTCTTGTCCCTCTCATTAAGGCTTCTGTCATTTCTGATAAATTTCTTCAAAGCCCCCGCTTTAAATTCAGTCATTGACATCACCTGGTTATTCATTATGTGATCCGTTCGTAACACCACTTTGTCAGGAACGTATGTCAGCATTGACCGGTCATCTGTGAACACTAAGTTTTCATACCGAAATCGTTCCGTAATACTGTTTAGTAAATCCATACAAGGCTTTGCTATACGAGTAGTAAAGTCCTCTGTTCTCGAAACTTCATTAGAACTAATTTGATCCGCTGACTGAGTAAGGGCATGATTACCAGCTTTGAACCTTTTTCTCACAAATCCTGTATTGCCTCTGTTCTCATTGTAAGATGTAACAAATTGCTTATCTAAAAGGTCGAATTTTTCGTAAAAGTATTCATCATCAATTGGTGACAATACTGGCAAAGGATCAATTAGGGAGTTAATATAATTAGTCTTAGAACCAGTAATGGGTGGTAGTTTATCGGGTTTTATGAAGTCCAATTTTAATGGGCAAGTGAAATAAAGTCGATGACTAAATTTGGTGATATCTGTTTGTCCTCTGTTGAGAAGTGTTTTTACGTAATTATCTTTCTCATCTTCAAGTTCTTCTTGGGATAAAGCAGCTAATCTAGATGGAGAAAATGATCCATTCAGCATCACAAGTGAGTCAGATGTTGTAACCTGTGTTAACCATTCATGTCCATTTTTATCTTCAATAACAGCATCCATAATATTTGACATTGGAACGTTTTGATTCTGGAATATGACTTGAATTAAAGGGATTTTAGCCTTCCTTTGTGTATCTGATTTCCCACAGTTCCATAATGCGTGCATTGGTTTCAGATTAGACTTTTAGGGATTTGACGTGCATGCATTTGCTTCAGGATGCTCCTCTCAACCTTCGATTACGTGTAATTAAGCAGGCATTAATTTAAGGAAACGATCAACTATTGCAGTTGACTGGAAATTGCAGTTGACTGGAAATTGCAGTTGACTAGAAATTACTGTGAATTAGATAGCCCAAAACCAACCCAAATTTGAACTCTTCATCAATAAAACAAGTGGGACTGCACCAGTGCACCAGTGCGACTCAAGTTCAACTCTGGCTAAGATAGTAATGTTAATAGGCCTAATCAACTCCACACTACACCAAATCCCCATTCCATTTCAACCCTGGTAATGCTATTCTGGTTCCTCATTCTAATCCCAGCTATAGCTATACTCGTATTTGGTGACTCACCCTCATTCAGAAATACCTGGCTAAGTAAACTACGATCCCATATTCTCTCCATTAATACAATCATCATTGCCTCACTCAATAATCACTATGATTCAAGATTAAATTATTCAATCCCATTATTCTACTTGGCAGTAATAACATTTTGCTTCTATGAATTCTTCAATAAATCATGGGTGATTCTCCCCAATTCCATTAAATACTCCCTGTTTCATCAATTGTACATATTTGCATCGATCATAATCACTTATACCTTGACATTTATTAGTATATTTTCAAACCCTGGTTACATCAATAAGTACAATTTACCAATGGTAATGAAGAAATTCCCCACCAATGAAATCATATTCTTCAACAATCACTTCTGTTCAACTTGTAAGTTTGAAAAACCTGGCCGTTCTAAACACTGCTCAAGTTGTAATAGGTGTATAATGTTATTTGATCATCATTGTATTTGGATCAATAATTGCTTGGGATATTATAATTATCGGTATTTTATTGGCTGGTTGTTGGCCAACATCAATTTCTTGGTGTATGGGGATGCTATATTGATGACACTGATGCCAATCTTCCCGTTGAAGGGGTTTAAATCTTTACTTTATAAGGATGACAATTATAAGATAACTGGGGTGTTTATCATCTTGTGTAGTATATTCTCAGTGGTGGTGATACTCTTTACAGGCTTACAAGTTCGATATATTTATTTGGGGATTACTACGAATGAGTTAGATAAGTGGGGTGAAATCGAATATTTGGTATCAATAGGATGCTTATATAGAAGAGCATCTACTAACCAATTGTTTGAGTTGGTGGATTCTAACAAGTTGTTGAATCTCAAAAGCGATCAGGTGTATGAAGTATTTGAAGATATTGAGAGGGTGGAGACCATAGAGGAGATAGAGAATATTTATGACAAGGGGTTTATGGAAAATTTGAGGGAGAGAATGATACCGGGGACGTAGACACTAGGCACCATCACTAGGCCACCACAGTATCACAAGCAACTATTCTGCCACTTTGCAACCCCAGTTCATTTCGCCTAGGTCTGTCTCATCATTACTCCATTGCTATCATTTGTTAGTAAAATCTTCAAAATCATGAGTACATCATCCCGTGTTAGCTGATTTCAATTTTTACCAGAAGACATTGTTAAAATAGGTAAAATCATGACGATAACGCATATTATACTAATCATTTATACTCAATTCGATTTACATACCTTATGTATTAAAAAAAAACCTAGTTGCTATTATAAAAATTTTTCAGTGCTGATGCTCCCGCTTAAGTAGGATGGAGTCTTGTCAGGACACACTCGGTCGACTCTCAGTCAGTCGGGCACAAGCTCATTCACTGTTATTCTCACAATAACGGTAGTACCTGCGAGTACACTATCCTTTCACCACTCTAACCAGACACTTACCTTCATCCCCTTAGCCTTAACCCCTGGCCCCATGTTCAAGGATCGCCGACAACCTTTAACAATTGCTCCGATAACAATTTCATCAGTCGTAACTTCTCTTGTAAATTCGTACTAGAATCACCAGGTTCAGACTCTAACAGGCTCATATTCCCTGCTGAGATATTGTAAGTATTATTATTCCCTGAAATTCCATTGATATCAGTACTAACAATAGAACTCTTATTAAGCTTTTGTTCTGAGTAGATTTGATCTTTGGTACTCAATTCCTGTTGATGTTGTTCGGGAAATGATGATTGTAAAAGCGTATACCAATTATCTAGAAGAGTCAATTCGTTTTGAGTAGGAACCTTAATCAAACTTAATTGAGCTTTTATAAGTTGATCAATTTTATGATGTGATTTATCTAACACCTTCATATTAGAACGTGATGGTTCTGATTGCGATGAATGACGAGGTGGTTGATTAATGTCGTCGATATTCATAATACCTTCATTGGCAGGTAGAGGTGGAGGTAGTGATGATTGTGGAGCTGGGTCTGGGGCTGGGGCCAGTGTTTGGTCTAATGGTCTAGCTTCATCTCCTTCCTGTTCCTGTTCCTGTTCCTGTTCTTGTTCTTGTTCTGGTCCCTGTTCCTCCTGTCCTCTGATAACTTCAAGTATATCACTGCAATTAAATTGTCTTAAATTGTCCAATATTTGCTTCCCAGTTAAATGCATTGGTAACTTTAATGGTTGAATATCTTGTGAAGTTATAACTTTATCAACAAAATTGATCTTCACACAAAATAATTTCCCTTCGGTCCCTAATTTCATAAGGATTGCAATCAACTCAGACTCAGAAATTTGTAAATAATCTTGAATGAATGAAAATGATACGGTGACAAAAGATTTAAATATATTCAATAAGATCTTTTCCACCATCAATTGACTAATAATTTCAACCGATTGTTTGAATATGGGATCCAGTAAAAATGGATCTTCATTCATATTCTGATCCTCTAAGAGCTTCTGAGTGATGGCTTGAAACCCATGTAAATCTAATTCATTAAAATTCTCTAGAATTAAAATCAATGGTTTAAATTCTTTATCATGAATATAATGTTGAGTCTCTTGTGATTCAAAGGGATTGAATTCGTTTTCCGTAATTAAACATAAAAGAATCAAATATTTGAAACTTTGAGTTTTTTCATCAATTGATCCACTTTCATCAAAATTCTTAAAACTTTCATAAAATTCACTTCTTGACTGTTGATAATTTTTATAATGAAATTGTAATTTGCCTCCACATTGTTTAATGATTCCAATGATCCTAGGATGTGTCACTGGTGATACGATAGTTAAACTGTGTTGATATAAATCATTCAATCGATTGATATTGAATTCTCCAGTTATAGATAATAATTCAATCTCTGATGCAATTATTTCTAGTGAATATGAATTTTTTGTCACATCACTGACGGTTTCTAACTTTGTGTTTAATCCATTAATAACTTGAGAACATTGTTGAAAAAGTCGTTGATTCAATAAGATGGTGAACTTATTTAAATTGACTTTAATCCAAAGCCTATCACTACTGTTATGGTTATCATTGGGTCGATGAGTTCTGATGATCTCCAACAATTCCAACATGATCTGGGTCAATTGAAGCATGAATTCATTGTCTTTATTGTTACTATAGTTGTTGAAAGTCTTGTTCATGGATTCATCTAAGTAATTGAAATCATTCATCTGAGGTATTAAGGGTTTTAACCGGGTTAAAGCCTCAAGGCAATTATTAAATTGATGATTACTGTAATGAATCTTGGCGGTCTGTTTGATGCATTTATATATCCACGTGATAGTCTCGGGCTTTAGGGTGATATTGGCCGCCAACAGTTGTAATTTCTCAATGGATTTGACGGGATCTTCGTCTTTAAAAGCTTTGGCTTGATAATAATCATTTTGTAGTTGTTCTTCTTCATCAAATTGGTCTGGTTTCCCGCCAGTGGTGGCATCATTTCCATCGCCATTATTGTCGTCACTTGCTTGAATATCGTCATCGTCTTCGAATTCGAATTCATATGACTCCTCTGACATGTAATCGTCATCTGACATGGTTTATAATGGGTGAGTGATAACAAATGGTGAAATGAGATTTTCATTTGATTTGGATGGGGTCGCAAGTTTTGATTGCAAAAAAAATGAGATGCGACATCATTTGATAAGTGTGGGCTACTGACAAATGCCATAAATGAAGGGTACCACAACCCCTTAAAGAATATGTCTGTCATACTGATACTTTGTATATGGTAATATAACCACAATAGGATTGTCATAACATTGTTTTCCCTCTCTTAAACTTCCATCTTCAGCAGAAGTAATCACCCTTCCTATAATCAATCTCTTGCATCCTCCACCCTTCGTACGACATTTTTTCTCATTTGCCAAATTTACAATTTTTGCAACCACCACTTTAAAACCCTTATTGAAACGATAACTCTATTTTTATTTAGAACAATTATATATATATATATATATATCTATATATGAATTAAAGAGAAAAAGAAGGGCTGCAATTATCAACGGTATAATACCAATACCCCGGTCCATTAGTAAACAAGCTCAACCCAGTGGGAGGATTACACGATTTCTATTTCATAAATGACAAATGGTTCATAATCAGGATCTACCAAAGAAGCATATTCATGTAAATTTGATTTGTTAGAAAAGCCATCACCGCCTAAATAACCAAATTTACTAACCAATTCCTTCTTAGCTTTACCAATATTACTAAAGGATTGAGGATTAAAATGAATTAAAAATAAATTAAATTGTGGGGGTAACCCATATCTTAATACCGATTCCACATAACATCTAATGGCTTTTATATGGAACCAAGAAGACACAATTTCAGAATAAGCGGTTTTAGCCAATCTGATTAAATCATTTCTAGATTTTTGTTCACTAGATTTAGTTAAATCAAATTCTTTTCTCATGTTATTTAATTCCTCTTCATCATAAGTAAAATCATTTCTTGGTTGCCATTTTTTATCTCTACAAGCATTAATAAAATCTGCTTCATATTTTTTAAATAAACTGACGGAATATAGTTTATAATCTTGATCAAAAGTAATCAATTTAGCACTTCTTGGTATAACAAATTGGGTCAAAGTTTCATAACAATGTTTGAAATCACCATCCAAATTTTTAGGAACTGCTACCAACACACTGGTTAAATTCTCTGACCCCAACACAAAATCATCGGGTTTAACAATATCATGTAAAGATTTAATTGATAAATCTCCATTTTTTTTCCGATCAGCTGCTAAAAAATTTGATTTGGCGGTTTGATATGATTGATAACAGGTTCTAACATCATTATCTAAGGTTAAAGCTTCATTAGATATCATTTCCACTAATTCTTTAATGGATTTATCTAACCGATATTTGGAGGTATTCCAATTAAATCCTTCAATATAATTAAGAACTGGTTTAGAATTAACCATTCTAATAGAACTAGAACTTTCTAACACTCCTGATAAAATGTCTACAATTTTCCCAATGGAACTAGCCAATTGACTATCAATTTTACCCAATTCTTCACTTTCTTGAACCAATGAATCCAATGTACCGATTTGAAAGTCAGGAATATTGAATTCATTTAATGAACACTTCCCACCTAGTAAGGATTGTTCTAACCATTCTTTAGCATCAGCTGACTGGGGTAACGAAAGAAGTAAGTATTTACTAATCAGATCCATTGTATAGAAAATGCTATAGTGATTAATGAATAACAGGTGATAGTACCTGATGCAATTGAGTGAGTTAAGTCAAATCCAAGTTAATAGTTCAACGTAAGGAGTGAGAAATGTGCGACTGGTGAGATTGGTATTAAGTAAACGAGAGACTGGGGATCTGAAACGCGGGATTTGACGTGGAGAATGTGGTGGTAGTTGGAAGATGGTTGCGACAATGGTATGAAATATACTACGGGGTGTGGGTCGTGGGGATTTATATCTACCACGAGGAGGCACCCATTATTCTATCATTACCTATACTAATAGCTATACTAATAGCTATACTACTACCTATACTACCTATACCACTACCTACACCCACTCTATCTCTATATACTCACCCCCAGCACCATTCCATTATCCCCTTTCACCCCACTGTTCTAACACCTCTCTCTCTCTCCACCCTCTCTCTCTCTGTTCCTCCGTCCCTATTTATTTATCAGTGCTCATCGAGAATTTTTTCTTGCGATGCTCTTCAATTTTTTTCAACTGTAACCCATTTCTAATCCTGATCAATCATGAGTAATTCACTTGAAGAACGGTTGCAGACACATTCCAACGCCTTTGATGGGTTGCTATCATTAATACCTGCTAAGTACTATTATGATGAATCCACCCAAGACCAATGGCAACAAAAGAAAAAATCTAAAGATGAATTGAAGCAACGGAAACGAGATAAATTAGATCCTGATTCTAATGACTTTGAAGGCAAGTTATCCGCCAAGGAAGTGATGGATAATAAGGCTAAAACTGCAGAGCCAGTCAGATTACCACAAAAACTTGCTAGAGGAGAAAAGGAAAAACCACAAGCACATGATGAAGAAAAGGGAGATGAGAAAAAGGACCAAGACCAAAAAGAAGAACAACGAGAACAAAATGACGACGACGATGACGACGATGAAGACGTAGAGATCCCGGATATGGATGTTGATGAAGATGAAGATGAAGATAAAGGAAAAGAAGAAAACGGACATGAATCAGATGGATCCAAAAATGATGAAGATAGCATTCAAATTGAATTTGATGACGATGGTAATGAAATATCAGGAAAAGACATACCCGCCAATAAAGGTGACCAAAACCCCGTGCCAAACAAATCGAGTGCCAATACACCCGTCGAATCAGTTGAAGTCAAACAACCCAACCAAACTAAAAAGAAACCCCTTAGTGAAGAAGAAGCCAAAAAGAAACAAGAGAATTTAAAGAAATTACGAGAAAAGTTAGCCAGTAAAATCAATATCTTAAAAGAAAAGAGAAAAGCCCCAGGATCCAAAGGATCAGCTGCTCCAAAATCCAGAGAGCAAATTTTACAAGATCGGAAAAGAAAAGCAGAACTTAAGAAACAAGAGAAATCTAAGAGAAAACATGACGAAATTGAATCGGAATCAGACGAATCAGATGACGAAGATGTAGAAGACAATGGTGAAAAAGATCAAGATGGTAATTTAGTATTTGGGAACATAGCCTTTAACGACGGGACACGAATGACTTCAGATTTAAGTCATGTTAGAAATGGTAAAAAGCATAAAGGACCAGCCAATAAAGATATTAAAGCTCATTTATTAAGATTGGAGAAACAAAAGCAAAAATTAAGTAAACTAACCCCAGAAGAACAAAAGTCTGAACAAGAAAAAGCCAAATGGAATCGATTGATGAATCAAGCCGAAGGAGTTAAAGTTAAAGATGATGAGAAGTTATTAAGAAAAGCATTAAAAAGAAAGGATCGTCAGAAATTAAGAAGTGAAATTGAATGGAAAGAACGTCAAAGAGTGGTTAAAGATACCATGAGTGCAAGATCTAAGAAGAGAGAAGAGAACTTAAAATTGAAGCAAGAAAATAAGGGGAAGAAGAGAAAGCATCAAGTGAAATTGAGAAAGTTTACTGGGATAGTCAATAATAGTAAGAAACAAAAAGGAGGGAAAGATGGAGGGAAAGATGGAGAGAAAGGAGGAAGAGGAGGGAAAGACGGAGGTAGGAAAGGAAAAGAAGGGCCTAAGAAGAGAGCAGGGTTTGAAGGGTCGGCCAAGTCAAAGAAGAAGTAATGTATATAAGTTAATATAGATTAAGAGAAGAGTAGAGAGTAGAGAGTAGAGAGTAGGAGAGAGAGTAGGAGAGAGAGTAGGAGAGAGAGTAGGAGAGAGAGTAGGAGAGAGAGTAGGAGAGAGAGTAGAGAGTAGAGAGTAGAGAGTAGAGAGTAGAGAGTAGAGAGTAGAGAGTAGAGAGTAGAGAGTATAGTAGAAACAGTTCCCACCAGCCGGTTGTTCGTCTCGACCCAATGACCAGGGACCCGACCCAGTGACCAGTAACCCGACCCAGTGCATCGTCTCAACCCAGTGACCAGGACCCAACCCACCGACCAGTAACCCAACCCACCGTAGTTATTCTCCTCCATTTCTCGTCACTCGTCTACAATGCCTTTGGTCGCGCGCGGTTACTACACATCTCCTCCTTGAGCAAAAAATTGTCAGATGAGATTGCCAACCTATCCATAATTTTATTTGCTTTATATCAACTTTAATCATTTTTGATTCATTACATTAGTATCTCAAGTAGACCTTGAACCAACTTGTCCTCAGTTTTAATCCCATCTCATCCAGGCTCACCCCGTCTCATTCAGATTTGTGTCCCTTATTTGACATTTCTATTTGGCGCTAACCTGTTTGTATTTCTAATCCAAGTGTTGATCACTTGTCATTTAAATTATTGCATTATAATCCAATAAATACCCCTTGTCATCCCACTCATACTGTCCATTCATACCACTTGCTAACTCAACATGTCAACATTAGCAGGCTTTCAATGGGGAGTTAAAATGAATGAAAAGAATGTGAAAAAAGTCAATAAACCTCCATTAAAACATTATATGGCGGCCACTAAAAAGAGAAGATTTGAAGATGATTCAGACAAACCCAAACCCCAAGCATTAGGGACCATTAATAAAAGAGCTAAACATCCTATCATTAGAGGAGAAAAATTGCCAGTTAATCGAATAATAGAAACGTTAGATCGATCATCATTAAACAATCTATTGGTTGATTTAGTTAAAATTCATCCAGAAATTTGTAAAACCATGAGTGATATGCTGCCCAAAATCAATATAGAAGATTCTATGAATATTCTTAGTAATAAATTTAATGCCATTTCTCAAAATCTTCCTTATAAAGGAGATATTGAAAATGACTATAGTTATTTAAGAATCAAGCCTTATTTAAATGAATTTTTAAATTGTTTAAGTGATTTTATCTTGAGTTATTTACCACCAATAGAAATGAATTTTTCAAATTCCCTTGTGTTTATTGATTTTGTTACAAACTTGATCATAAAACTTCCAAATTTTAATAATAATGAATTTAAATATATCAAGAGTAAATGTTTTGAACAAATTTCAAATACTTGGATTATAATTTTGAACAATTTAATGAAGAATTCTGATGATGATTATGATAATGGTGATAATAATAATAATGAAGAAATCGAAGAAGAAGAAATTGATCATGAAAACTTGTTTAATTTTATTAAGATTATTAATGATTTAGATCTAAAGAATAAATTACAAATGTATAATCAACTATCGGTTGATAAATTTAAGAAGGTGTTACAATTCATAAATGATAAATTTGATGTTTTCAATAATAACAATAGTCATATTAATAATGGATTAAATGATTTAATTACGGTTGATTATTCGAATTATTCATTGACTGCTAATTCTTATAATTAGAGGGAAGGGTCCAAATTGATCATCTCTGTATAGGTAATTTATAGAAATATAGGAGAAACTATCGTGCTTTATACTATAAACAGGCTATATCATTAATATGGTCATTATAAAAATGAGAGTGAACATTCTCTCTCTCTCTCTCTCTCTCTCTCTCTCTACCCCCTTTCTCCTTGTATATCATTTAAACCTGGCTAAGGCCGAATCTAATACATCTCCATTATCTTCAATACCTTTACGCTCATTAACTTGACGTTGTCTAGCTTCTTTTTCTAATTGTAAATTCTTCTCAACTCTTAATCTTCTTTGATCAATAACATTTTGAGTCTTCTTTCTTAAATGTCTTCTTAAAGCAGAATTCTTTCCTTTAACTTCAGGTTTAATGGCCATTTTATTGTTAACATCATCATCTTTTCCAGTAGCAATTTCATTAATTTGACCAGGTTTTAATCGAATATTATTGGCTCGTTTATCAATAGTTCCAATAACATTTGGATCTAAAGTAATGGTATCGGGAGATAATTTATTAAGTAAAGATCTAACTTCTTCTTGTTGTCTTTGTTTAACAGATTCAAATGGATTTAATTCTAATGCATCATAATTGGCTTCACCACTTCCAGGGACAATGATATTTTCAACGGCTTTGGAAGACCCGACGGTTAATAAATCTTCAAAAGGAATGAATTTAAGTCTTTCAATCTTATTATTGGGTAATAAATGATTCATATAAGGAGAATTTTGTTTAGTATTAAACATATCTTTCCATACGGTCACGTGAGTATTCCACCCCGTTGATAATAAACCGGTATCAGAAATGTCTAATGATTGCACTGGAGTTGGAGTGAAATATTCATGTAATGGTTTTAATTTTCTTAAATCCCAAACTTTTAAACTCTTATCCATTCCAGCAACCGTCATGTATTTCCCTTCTCTATCAATAGCAATATCTCTTACGGCCCCTCTTGAACTTTGTAATTTGACTAATGGAGTTGGCATGGATGGTGACCACATGGTAACAGTCCCATTAGCATGTCCTAAGTTCATTACTCCATTCCAAGGATTTTGCTTCATAGCTTGTGTTGGTCCTAATTTAGTTCTAATTTCACTAATTAACTGTCCAGTGGAAACATCATGATACTTTAAATATCCGGTATTTCCAGCAGTGACTAATAAGAAATGATATGGGAGAAAGTCTAAAACGGTGCTGTCAACATGTTGTTTTAATCGATGTAATTCTAATCCGGTTTTATCATAAATAAAGGTATACTTTTTTTGAGCCACTGCAAAATATTGATCATTGTGTAAGTATTTGACATCATGAACGGTTTCATTTAAGAATAACTCACAGTCTAATTTCCCAGTTCTCCAATTCATAGAAGCAACATGTCCCTTTTTACCACCTATTAATAAATCTTTCCCATTTCTAGTAAAATCTAAATTGTACGGACCATAGTCTGGTAGATTCAATTTGAAGGCTTTGTTCTTGGTACCATTATCCACTGCTTGCTTTATATCATCTTGTTTGAATTTGAAAGTCTTTTCAATGGGACCATCGGCTTCTAAATAACCAGCTTGTTCTGGAAGTAATAATTCGGTACCAGCAGCTGATCTCACTGCTTCTTTATATTGTTGATCAACTTTTTTAAGACCGGCGTTCAACTTTTTATCCTTACTGTATAACTTTCTACGGTTCTTCTTAACGTCACCCCTTTCATATTTACTGGTATTGGGTCTATCATAACTACCCATCCTATCAACTGCCATGGTAACTATATAGTGATGTCTTGATAATTATTTAGTGAATGTTTTCAAGCTCATCTCGCGAAATTTTTTTGCAAGCATTATGGAAGACAATTTGGTTCTGCACATAATTCTCACTTACCTCGAATCAGAATCACTGGTGATTGTGAGGGAACTTTTCATGAGATTATCATTACTTGACCAACTGATTCTACAAGATTGAATTGTGGTGTAGAGATGTTTAGAACGGCGACACTGTTTACGTTTAGATACTTGGGACCAAACAGGTTTGGTAGTACCGGTGCCCGTGGTGGTGCCCGTGGTGGTGCCCGTGGTGGTGCCCGTACTGGTGCCAGATGCTTTACTTCTGGATCCTCTAAATCCACTCGTTTGACTGCTTCTATTATTCCTAGACCAATCATCTATATTGGAGGTATTATAAGTTTAATCATTGGTACTACCTACGTATTTGATGCCAGATCTGGCATCCACGAGTACGTGCTCTGCCCATTAATTAGACAGACTACTAGTGCAGAAGAAGGTCATAAATTGGGAATTTGGTTAATGAAGATGGGTATAAGCCCTTGGCTTTATGATGATAACACCAACACACCAGACAATTTAAAATTGACTGTGTTCGGTGATAAAAAATTAAACTCCCCTATTGGATTGGCTGCTGGTTTAGACAAACACGGAGAAGCCATTGAAGCATTATTTGATTGTGGATTCTCATATGTAGAAGTAGGATCTGTCACCCCAGAACCTCAACCAGGTAACCCAGAACCGAGATTTTTCAGATTACCAAGAGATGAAGCAGTTATAAATCGGTATGGGTTCAATTCTATTGGTCACTTTAATGTATTGGCTAATTTAAAAATGAGATTGGCCAAGTATTTAGGTAAGTCCACCTCTGACAATTTCTCCCTCAGAGACGGGAAATTATTAGCGATCAATTTGGGTAAGAACAAATATGGTGATGAAGTTGATGACTATATTAAGGGAGTGAATAGATTAGGACCATATGCTGATGTGTTAGTAATCAACGTCTCATCACCTAATACTCCAGGATTGAGAGATTTACAGAATGAGCTGAAATTGACTAATTTATTATCCACGGTAGTTACTCAAAGAGATGCTATTGAAACCACTAAACCTCCAATTCTTGTGAAGATCGCTCCTGATTTGACGGAACCGGAAATTGAATCCATTGCTAATGCTGCTAAACAGAGTCAAATTGATGGGATCATCGTATCAAACACCACCATTCAAAGACCTAAAGATCTTTTAACTACTGGCCTGGTGGTTAATGAAACTGGTGGATTATCTGGAAAACCTATAAAGCCGTATTCTTTAACAGCCTTGAAGCTCTTAAGAAAGTATACTAAGGATTCTAAACTTACTTTAGTAGGATGTGGGGGGATTTCTAGTGGGAAAGATGCATTGGAATTTGGAAGAGCTGGGGCTAATTTTATACAATTGTATACTTCATTTGCTTATAGAGGCCCGGGATTACCAGGGAAAATTAGAGATGAATTGAGTGCTGAACTTGACAATATTGGGAAGACTTGGGAGGAGATTGTTGGTGATGATGTTGATTGAGAGAGTAGATCAATAGGCTATGATGTGGGATGTGATGAAGGGGGGACGAGGTTTGCAGTGATGAGGTTGGTCGAGATGAAGGGTTAGATTAGTTTAGACTAGATTAGTTTGGTAAGTAGATTGATGAGTAGAGGAATAAAAGTAACTTAGACTAACAAATGTCAGCATATTTTTGGTATGCAATTTAGTAACCCTTGGAAGCTGTTTACATGCCCTCAGAAGTATACTGACTTAGAGGCCGTTATCTGCTAATTAGCTGTTGTTAGCAGTCCGTAGCAGTCCGTAGCAGTCCATACTCCTAGCATACTCACTCTTAATGCTCTCTGTATTCTCATTGAATCCACATCTGCTTCACCATCGTTTTCGCAGCCATCTGTCTTTTCGCGCGCGTCTGTTTATCTCGTTCTGTGGATCCTCAAGTAAACAATCAATTATAACAAGGTTTCTATAACATCAAATAGACTACCGACGAACAACACACCGGTAACCAATAACCATAGAGCTGCTGTTCTCATAACATACTTCCTGTTATCATACCATACCTCCCGTTCCAACATACCTCCTGTTATCATAACCCACCCGACCATGTCATCCAAACCAAGTACTCCATCGTCACAAAGAAGAAAGCTGCATAGATCTTCAGGAATATTTGGTCTATTGCCCCAATCTCCTAAGATCCATTATCCAATAGACCCCAATAACCTTCCATTGGATTCATCCATGAATACCGAAAGCTTTGCTCAATTATCAGATTGTATGGAAGAGTTGGAAGAGAATATGAATAACCTTCAACAGATTCATGATTCTATTACCAATGGGTTTAATGAATCATTTGCAGGATTTTTATATGGTCTATTAATGACTATGTGGTGTGTGGATTTCCCTGGACTTCCCAGTAAGACGGATTTTGATCGAATCAGTTATTCTACTCAATTGGATGATGAAATCAATCAATTAACTCATCAAATCCAATCATTACAACAACAAAATGATTCGTTAAAAACGACCCTACAAAATAAATCTAAACTTGCCAATAGACGTGTGCTTAAACCTAAATCCATTATAAATAAACCTAAAAACCCTAAATCAGTATCTAAAATCCCCCAACCTACTCGAACAAACAGACCATTAACTGGCACCCAATCATCACAACCCGGGAAAAGTTCAACAATAGCCACTACCCCTAGTAGGACTAGTACTACCAAGTCTGGTAGCAATCATCCTGTAGGGCCTAATTTAAATCAACCCCCTCGTTATTTGCAAGGATTATTTAATAATCCGAAAACCCCTACTAATGCTAATAGAAGAATCCAAAAGCCTACATCCATTCATAATAGACCACCATTTAGGTGAATCGTCTGGGTAATTGTATGTAATATAATGTATGAATAGATCTGGGAATCCCTACTGTAGAATTTGGCATCAATGTACCACGATGACTAGGACCTGGAACTAGCAAAGGAGCCGTAACTAGTATAGGACCTGTAACTAGCCTAGGACCTGTAACTAGCCTGGACCTGGAACTAGCCTAGGACCTGTAGCTATCCCCGTATAAGCTTGTTCATTAGTTCATACCTTACTTGTTCAACCAGCTTTTGTTGTTGGTTAGCAATTATCAACAAATAATCTCTATTCTCTATAGAGTTTATAATGACTTGTCTCCTTTGTTGTTCTTCGTAGCTCATAGACTTATCCACCTCGATTTCATGTTTATGACTGTTGGTATTGGTTTCTATAGGGGTGTCCATTGTGGTATTAATGGTGCAATGGTGCTAAAACTGGTGCTAAAACTGGTGCTAAAACTGGTGATGAAAGTGGTGCTAAAACTGGTGATGGAAGTGGTGATGAAAATATAAAAATTCGCGGAGACCACCTCAAAAATTGACCACTTGAAACTCCCATTACCATGTCAGAGTTAACACCACAAGAGAGAAGAAGAATCTTAAAGGAACGTAGAGAAGCCAAAATGGCTGGAGGTAAGGCCTCTAATAGATTGAATAGCATTTTGAGTCAAGGGTCTTCGGTGAATTCATCTGAAGCTACGTCTGTATTAGATAAAGAATCCTCCGACAAACAATCAGTTAATAGTGAACAATCAACTAATCCAGGACAATCAACTAATCCAGGACAATCTACTACTGTTCCCGTAGCCCCTACTGGTATAAAAAATGTTCCAAATCTTGGAGTCCCAGGATCCAATCTTTCAAATGGTGATGATAATGATCCTGATACCTCCGATATTGAGCAATTATTAAGTCATCGAGTATCCCCAGTAAATCCACAAGGTGCCCCATCTTCATCATCAGAAGAAGGTCAAGACATCGATAAAATGCTACAAAACATATTTGGTGGGATGAATAATGATTCTAATGCCGGTGGTGACGGGAATCAAGACCCAATCTCACAAATGATGATGAATATGATGAAACTGCAACAACAATCCGACGGGGAACCATCTAGTAACTTACAAGACAAACAATATGAAGAACAGTTATTAAAGTACACCAACTATAAACAGAAGCAGTTAAAATTCAAATTCTTAATCATCAGGTACTTGAGCGTGATGATCCTTTTCTTTTACCATTTCATTAATTATGCACGTTTTAAAGCTTCAGGTTATAATAACATAAGAGGTGAATTGAATATTAATCCTTATTATAATAGCAGAACATTTTTCAGGACGTTTATGTCAATAGAAATGGTGATATTATCGAGTTATTATGTGATCAGCTATCAACGGAAAGTCACTGAAAATGTTGCTAATGATAATTTGATATTGAAGATTGTGTCTATGGGATCGATGGTGGTACCAAGTATTAAGAAATACCAACCATTATTTATTGCCCTTGTTAATTACTTTGAAATTTTCAATATTTTCTTAGGGGACTTGTCATTGGTGGTGGTATTATTTGGGGTATTTAGTTACTTTAAATAGTGGTTTATATATTTACAAGTCTGATTGAGTGGTGTATGGCATATGGTCATATTTAATATATACAAGAACTTATCTACCATCTCTTCATATCATCTCGTTTGGCATTAATGATCTTATCAGCAGAAGACCATTTCTTGGTCTTATACAAATTATAAGCTAATAACCCACTAGAAGCTAAACTAAGACCAAACCAAGTCACTAAGTATTGCAAGTGGTTATTGCTGAAGGTGACTTTAGGAATGGTTCCAATGGGCACCCCATTACGGGCGAACTCGAATTCTTGATATTCCAATTCATCATCATTATTTTGGAAAGAAGAACTATGGGATGGTTTAGTAGTTTTATTTAATAACCCTCCCATTGATAACCAGGAGCTTATACCTGACTTATTTTGTGATGATGACTGGCCAGAGTTAGGACCAACATAATCACTATGATCTTTCAAATCATAGATCATTTGACAATACACTGGTAAACAATGAGCTTGCTTAGCCATGGATTCTACGTCTGGTACATAGAATAATCTGGTTTGTTCTTCGTGGTTGAATTGTAGCGACGATTTCTTGGGCATATTTCTGAAAAATGCTTGAATTTCAATTTCTCCTTGTGGTAATGCTAAATGAGATAAATAATTATCACATCTAGTTTCTGGAATAACTTTGGCCTTAGAAATCCATCCTCTTTCCACTAAAATTGGTTCACCACCGTCACTTCTCTTGAATGGTGTTACCACTAAATACCCAGTGATTCCATCCCTCATCCTTGGTCCTAAGAACATTTCTTGAGAATAATCAAATGTTCCCTTTAATTTAAATCTCCTATACTCAAAATCTTTAACCATTTCAGGGTCTAAATCTGGTGGTAATGAAGGTAATGGCTCTTTTGCTAAAAGTTTCTCACATTTGGCGATTAGATCGACTTTCCATTTTAATCTCTTAACTTGCCAGCAGCCAAGGCCAAAAGATACTACTGGCATGGCAATCATTAAACCAAGGAAAACTCTTCTTAATATTGGGGTTTGGGCGTGGTGAGCGGCTTCTGTAACATTTGATTTGGAGGTTTTGATTGGTTTCCAATCAATGGTAGGGGTCTTGACTCCTCTTTTACATATTCTTACCCCGGAAGGTTTTGGTATGTGGTGGGTTAGACGAGGGTAAAGGAACATGATTAGTGGTTGGAATGAGAATATAGAAGAAAAGAAGGTGTAATTGTGAGGTTTCGCGCGGTATCAAATCAAATAGAGAGGGATGGTGAGGGATGGTGAGAGCGATGGTGAGGGATGGTGAGAGCGATGGTGAGGGATGGTGGGTCTACACCTACGTCTATCGGGGTATTCTAATATATTAGCTATACAATCAACATTAACATACACACTCGGAAGTGTAAAGAACCACGTATTCCACAACTGCAGTCTTACCATTAATTTCAGTGGTCTTGGTGGAATAACTGGTGGAATAGTCACCATCAGGGATTGGAGATTGGGAAATTGGGTTTGGAATTTGGGAAGCTGGGCTGGTGGAAACAGGGGTGGTGGATGTGGTGGATGGGGCTGCACTGGATGGGGCTGCACTGGATGGTACTGCACTGGATGGTACTGCACTGGATGGTACTACACTAGATGGTACTGCACTAGATGGTACTACACTAGATGGAGCCTCACTAGATACAGCTTCAGAGGAACTGGATTCACTGGTCTCACTTGATGCTTCACTAGTTCCAGTACTTGTAACCACCAGTGTAGAAAAGTCAATACTAGATGGAACTGAAGGATCTGGAGTTGGTGAGGCTGTAACAGTTCCATCAAGTAAGAACACAGTACTACCGATTTCAGTAGTTGTAGTCCAGTCTCCATCACTATCAGTGAAAACATAAGCAGTTTCATAAATCACAGCTTCGTATCCCACAGTAGTGGTGAGGGTAACTGTTGGGGTAGTGGTTACAGTAGTAGTACTGGTATACTCATACAGAGTAGTGTCAGCAGCTACACAGTATTTCACAATACCCAGTAATAAAAGGAGTGACAAATAGTTGGAAATCATTAATTTGGTTGAACAATGAATAGCAAGGGTTTGGGGGTGGTGAGTGGTGGTATTTATACTCCGAGCCAAGTAAGGATTAACAAAGGAAATTAACCATTCGATCTCTTAAATTTACGAAGATGATGACTTTACCTGCATAATTTGCTATTGTATTATAATTAAATAGCTTAATGCGATAGACGTTAAATCTATTTTTTGCAGCAATACCAGCCATCTGCGAAGTAATGAGAAAATATCTGCGAGTGAGGACCGATGGCCATATGGTTCCATGGTGCGCCTAGTGGTACCAATGGATGGTATTAGTAGTTCTGGGGAGCGCGAGCATCAAAACTGCTGGTCAATGGGACCGTAATAGTGTTATATGAGCCCAAATTCTGATTTAACCTTCATACCAGCCAGCTCTTGCCACATCTTTATATCTGTCAGATCTCTAAATAGAGAAACTTCCAGACTAATTTGGAAACATGGACACTTGTATAGGAATATTTCTGGGGTGAACTAACCGTTAGCCGAATAAGGGAGAATGGGTTCCAATATGGGAACAAACTTGACAATACAACCATCAGCACGATCTGGTGGATGTCATTGATTGGTGCTATAGAAGGGTGTTATTGATTGGTGTTATTGAAGCGTGCCATTTACGGGTGGCATTGAAGGGCGCTCCTGTGTATCTTAACTATCAAAGGGAGCTGGTACTTGTGGTGGTTACAACTTCCAATAAATCTGGTTCCTTTCCTCTCTCATCACTCTCAGTCACTCCATAACTCTCTTCACGTATCATGTTTATGTCCTAGAGTTAACATCTTCAACTGTATCCTTTAAATCAGGAAACTCGTTTACTACCTTTTCACTCAACACCAGTTGCAATTTCTTGAAATTTTGAAACTTTGCTTTCAATCTAGCATTGGATTTAGCATTGATTTCCAAAAACTCTCTGGTATAAATATCAGGGTTTCTCCCATCTTCGATATAACTAATGATATCCACAGGAATTGGGAACTCTTTAAGCTTGTCAATTGCGTTCAATGTAGATAATTGGTTGATTATTTGATTGAATTTATTCACCAAAACTTGATGCGATTGTTGAGTTCCTTGGTTATCATGAACCAAAACACCTACTTCTATGAGGCTCTCTACCAATGTTTGGAGTTGTTCAGTGGTTTCAACCAAGGCTTGATTATCCGGAATGTTATCTATCAGAGTAGTTGTCATGATCTGTCTTGGATTAAACGATGCCAACCTTTCGGGAATGATTTTGAGCTTGTGTAGAAATTTTGTGAGAGAGCACAAAAAATTGTGTGGTGCTCGCAAAAAAATCTGTGGTAGTTAAAAACCCATCATTAACTAATAATTCAAGTGGGTTGATATTGATAGAGTACAACATGACAGTAGTAACGTTACATTACAATCCCAACAAGTATAAGCAATCTCAGCAACAGAAGTATCGGGAGGTTCAGTTAGATAACCAACAAGTGGAAAAATCGCTTGACATATTGACCAATTATCAAGCAGGAAATGATCGTAATGGCCTGAAGTATAATGAGATTGAATGGTTGATTCATAGTAAAAACGTGTCAGAACGGTTGAATTTACTTAAGGAAAGTTTTAAGCTTGTCCAGAGCTTTAGAAGAAAGAAATCCAAAACGAATACTGTGGACAATGATATGAATTTGTCTAGTTATTTGTCAGAAGATGAAGCCAGTAGTGGGACTGACACCCAAACGGGGACGCCAAAGAGGACTAGTCGGAGAAGTTTAACGTGATTAGGATATGCTTATAGTGAGAATTAACGGGTTTGTGGAACCCTATAGAGATCGGTATAGACATGGCTATACACCTATTAACTTGACCTAATGATGTTGGTGAGTGGTTGCATTTAGCAGCAACATCGTGGTCGTGTGGTGGCGAGGAAATCGTAGATTCAGAGAATCTACCTGAGAAGAAGGGGGAAAGGATGTTCTGATGACAGGAGGGTTCTAATAGATACACCTTTCTATGGAGGTGTATGAGGTTTATATATATGATAATATGATATCTATTCGATGTGGACTCCAAATACCCATTCATTCAAGCCCCCCATCAAACCATACATCCCCCCTATAACACCAACCACATCCACATCCACCCACATCCCAAGCCAATGGGATCGGTTCTGCCACGCCAACGCTCATTATCGTCGCATTCACAAATTCAATGAGTGCTTGGAAATAAACCTTCAACTTGAATTGAACTACATCCCTATAGAAATGAAGCCAGTTGTGTCCTCCGGGAAGGCGTACTTCTGTACGATCTTATCCATCTTTGGGATTATTATCTTATCGGTGCTTGGATACTTATTTAACGTAGGACACGAGTCAATGGTAGGGTCAATCAATGACCCTGAAAATGGGAAAGAAGTAGCTAAAACCATTTTTGGAGCTGTGATTGTTTATTTGGTATTTTTTGTATTTTGTGGATGTCAAGTATTGGTAATCCAAAGACAAAATAGAATACATCTTTAGATGTGGTAGATTATAGCACCAGTGGACCTGGTACTACCACCATTAGAGGGTTCCCTAGTATCTACAGGTATATATTTTAATATAAATCCTTACAATTATAAAGCCTTACAATTATATAAATCCTTACATCTCCTGCATCTACAACTTGGCTACCGAATCCTTACCCTCCTTCCAGAAATTACCACCAGCCCAATCACAAATATCAAATACTAACAGTCTTAAATCATTCAATTGTTCATGACTAACTCCAAGATTTAAAGCCCCTCTTAAATGACCTTTCAATTGGGGGTTCACATCTTGAGGAATTAAACTGGTGACAATGACTAAAGCAGTTTCTTGTTCATTCAAAATCTCAGTGAAACTGAAAATATTAGAATAAATATTTTGATATATAAAATACCATAAATCTGGATAACTCTGATAAATTTGATTTCTAATTTTCTTATTATAATTATTGGAATAAATTTTATTCCAAAGATTACTGCCAGCTTTTAAATTATTAAACACTTGAGAAGAATTGATACTATTGGGATTAATAGGACCATCGATGGTATCAATTACATCGTCTGATTCAAACCTGGTCCCAGCTACATCTTCTTCTATGATTTTAGAAGATGGGATGTTATTATTTTTAACTAGAGGAGGTCTAAGGGGTAAAGAATTATTGTTTTTAATAGACATCGGAGTGACGGTTTTTAAATAATTTAACCCATTAATGGTCTTTGGGACCCCAATTAATCCACTCATTTTTAATAACACTTCTCTAAATTTAACGGTGATTAAGTTTTGATATTCGAAAATATTGGATCCTTTGTTAAATTTATAGTTTAATGGTAATTTATCATGATAAGTATAAGGAATCAATACATCAGGTAATCCAATTCCTATCGAGCTTAATTCTTCATATTTTTCACTGCTGGCAATTGAATCGGATGCCAATTTCAATAAATATTTATCAGTCATAAGACCAGGATCATTTTTGAATTCTAAAAGTTGTTGTCTTAAAGCGAAATGGTAAATTTTAGGGATATCATGAGGTTGATTTATGACGCTTAAGCAAGCACAAGCGATTAAGAACCAGGAGTTTTGGAGGGATGGGTATTTGTATGCTAGTCTAAGGAGTCTTTCAGCGGTGATTAACGACATATCAATGAGTATATGGGCAAGTGGGAATAAGTGGGAATTCTATAGCTAATATAGGGAGTAGACAAGAAAGAATATGGTCCGAGGAGAATGTGCTTATGATTTCGCGAGTCTGGGGATGGGGATGTGGAGGGACTGTGAGTGTGTTTAGTGAGTGTGTTTAGCTGTGAGTGTGTTTAGCTGCGAATATGGAGGTGAGTATCAGAGACTGTCTATGGTGTTAGTTCTCTAGCTATATTCACATATACACCTATAGATACTGGCACTATCAACCTCCCCTACTCCCTACCCTCTCTCTTTCTCCTCAACCTACTTTGCATCATCGTATACGCCCCCCGTTTCAAGATAAGCTCTAACTGCATCAAACTTAACCCATGCACTGGATGAAAAATCCGATATAAAAATGTAATGATCTTCATTCTTTCATTTGGGGTGGTATGTTTAGCCCAAGTCAGGTACCCCAATTTGAAATTGCAATAAGTTTCAAAGGTTTTCAATACGTCTGATTCAATCTTTTTGGTTAAAATGATATGATAATGCTGAAGATTCAAGATGGTTGATAAGGTTCGAATACTGCATTTGGAGTAATATTGAGGTTTATGGGTGGAAGGGTTTGTTAAAGGGAGAGGAGAAAGAATAGAGCCAAAAGATCGGGATGGTTTGGGGATACTAAGGATGTTAGAAGAGTTAGGGGGGATATTTTCTTTTTCTTCATTAGGGTCAATAGGAGAGGTTTTCAGGGGAGTGATTGTGGTATGGGAACTGGTTTGATGTGGTTGTGTGGTTGGGTGTGTGGTTGGGTGTGTGGTTTCCTGTGGTTGTGTGGTTTGCTGTGGGTGTGTGGTGTCATTTGTGGTTTCCTCTTTGTCTTCCGCCCCAATGGTGTACCGTTGTTGGGTCTTTAACTCCTCGAGAGGTGTAAACTTTCGCTGAAGCGATTCGATGAGTTTAGCAATATCTACCTTAAATGTGACAAAGAAGTTGGTTCCTCTGGTCGTGTGATCCGTTGATGGCTGGAACAGTGATTGGATGGTGTTATCCATGGCTGCGATAGTAGTTGAATTTGCAGATGTAGAAACACTCAAGTCATTGACAGCATTAGTTGTAGTTTTAGCAATGGTGTTTATGGCTGCCACTGAGTTCTCTAGGTCCTGATCCTCTGTGGTTCCTCGTTCCATTGTAGCTCCTTGACCTTCTATGGTTCCTTGATCCCCTTGAGCCCCTGTGGCGTCGGTGGCTGATTCCCACTTCATCTTCCCTGTATCCCAAAATTCTTCTTCCATTGGGTCTTCCATAAGGTCACAATCCTGTACATTATTACTATCAGCAGCTACCTGTAACATCTCTGGCGAAACAGTGTTATCCATTTCCACATCATCATTCATATTACAATAATCAGCAGAAAGTAACTTTGGGTCAATGAAAACCATAGTGAAGAACGAGTTACATTCTAAAGGGGCTGGTGAAGCGGAAGAAAGCCAGTTAAATATTCGCCAGAAGCCTTTGATCTCAGTTAATTAAATGCACAAGGAAGATAATTTATCACTGACATAAGGAATGGGTGGGAGACTTAATGCAGAGTAATTGGCAACCACTAAGAAGAAATCACGTTAAGAGGAACTTTTGAAATGTTCGAAGGTTAGGGAAGAGGGGTGATCAATTGAAGAAGGAGCGATAAATAACGAGAAATAGCTGTGGGCTGCAGATGAGATGTAGATCGGCTCCGATATGACTGGTTCGATGGTGGCGTGTGAACTATAAGGATAGTGGTAGAGGGTGGTGAAGCAAGCGAAGGCTGTAGTGATGGTGGTGTTTTAGCTTGGTGTTTAGTATGATGTGTAGTGGTTGTGATTGGTAGCTGTGGGTATGAATCCCCCCTGTCTCACTCCCTCCCCCTCATTCTTTATCAGTCCCCAAATTACGAGCTCATTTTACTGATTATCAGGATTTCATGCATGTTTCAGGTTTATGCAATGTAAATGATTCTCTACTAAAGGAGTAATGGAAATCCGATAGCGATATCTATGTCTATGGTGAGTATCAAGGAAAATGTCTTCAACCAGTAGGGGAATGAACCCGATAAGAGCATGGTGGATGGAATGGTGAGTGAGCTGGTGGCGTGGGATAGCCACGGATGGTATATTTTATATGTGTAGAATATAGTTCATGAAACAGTTGAAACATTTAAGAACCATAAAATGTTGTGTTGTCCTAATAATTTCCTCTGCAGATTCAATCCTTTGTGATTCATAATTGCTGCAAAATGCCAAATTTAGAGTTCGAAACATGCGCAGAAATCAGAAATGTTAGAAAATGAAGGAGCTAAAAGGGAACACCTTTAGTGAGTTGTATGAGTTACATTTGAAATGTATTTAAAATGTATATAGCTACGTGATCTCTCCTGGTCCTGGGAAGTACTGGCTCAAGGCCCTGTCAGGTAAGTAGAAGAACCATGCTTAGAGCTTGAATTGCTTATGGTCGTCATGTGGTGATAAATCTGATTGCAGTTAAATTAAGGTTAGTGATCTACACAACCTTGAATATGGAACCACTGAGGTATTTCAATATGGACTTGAAATGTATGCAGCTACTTCTGAATACTATATATACGTTTGCAAAGTCTCCAGAACACATCAACTGCTATCATTACTGCCATACAATTGCAACCAAATTGTCTTATCAAAAGTCTGTGCGAGTCTCGATTTTAGCAACCGGTGATGCGCATATCACGTGAATTTATCTAATATGAGTTTATATTAATTGTAACTTATAATTCTATTGATACACTGGATAAATCAAATCTTGTATATGGGTGATTTGCATTGGCTGGACGATAACACTGGTCGTATGAGTTTGGAATCTAAAAGTCAAGAATACTCGAGAGAGCCAATGGGAAATAAAGAACAGGCCGAGAAAGAAGGTGTGGAGGATTACAGCAATAACAGCAGCAATAACAGCAGGAATGATGGAGGGAATAATGACAACAACAGACGTGACAAAAATAAGGTCAGTACCAATGACGGTAGTACCAATGGAGGTAGTACCAACGACGGTAGTACCAATGTTACTTCACACAGAGAGGACTCCCACAGGGACTTCACCGATCAAGATAAAACCAACAAGGCGATATTAGACCAACTCGTTTATATCGATAATTTCGTTGGTGAAGACAATGACTTAAATTTGGACTTGAGTGCTTTTGCTGATGAATCTTTTGTATTTGCTGACGAAGAAAAACCCCATAATGATCAGGTGGATGCTATGTTAAAAGGAGTTGGACCTGATGGAAACGGATCAAATGATGATGGAAGTAATGGAGAACCAAAACCTAATCCATTGGATGGAATCCAATTGAATAATCTTCCCCGGTTTCCAGTACCTCCAGGGGCACAAACATCGTTGCAAGAAGCAGGATTAAATCAAAGTCAAATCGATTTTTTATCGGCATTGATAGCACAACACCAACTGCTTCAACAAATGAATGGCCTGTCAGCTGGACTGGAGGATAAGCAGATGGCTAAACAAGCAATTGATCAGTCAATTGGTCAGATGGCACGGCAGGTGGTACAATCAACCGGGCAGCTACTGACAAGTACTTTTGGTAACAATCTGTCTCCAGACAGGCCAATGAATATATTCTATGATCATATTAACCGTGAACATCAGCAGCTACAACAACAACAGCAACAACAGCAGCAACAACAAGAGCAACGGCAACAGCAACAACAATACCTTCCTACTGTTCACACTCATTCCCGTCTGGACCCGTTGGGTATCCATCTTGCACCCCTTGGACCATCTCAGCCGTCTGATCCATTTCCAGATACCGGAACAATACAAGGTACCCGACCATCACAAAACACGTCACCATCACAAGCCACCGGATCTAATGGGTCCAACGGAATGCAGCCCACTACTCGACCCATCGACCCATTCAGTATCCAGTCAACATCAGCTTTTAGTCCTGCTCAGATTAACAATTCGAATATAACAGCTACAGAATCCGAACATCCTACAGAATCACAAAACCCCTCTATTTCAGATACAGATCTATACAAACGGAAACGAAACACGGCAGCATCGGCCAGATTTCGGGTTAAAAGAAAATTAAAAGAGAAACAAATGGAAGAAAAAATTGATAATTTACAGGACATTGTAAAGACATTTGAAGGGAAAGTAAAAACGTTGGAGTTGGAGAATCGATTATTAAGAAACCTAATCGTGGAGAAGGGGAGTGAAAAGTCTGATCAAGAGTTGAAGATGTTGAAGGAACGAATACTAAAAGACAATGGGAAATAGGTACATAGGTAAATAGGAACAAATAAATTTTGCAACCACTGGAAAATGGGAGAAATGCCGGTAGTGTAAAAGGACAAGTGACACGAACGTGAAGACTTGTAGGTCGGGGACAGGACAGAGCGACATCTGGTTGGAATGAGAGACATGCGCTAATCGGACTTATTTCTTACCAACGACAGCGAGGGCCTCTGTAGCCATGAGTAGCTATTGCCGGTACGTAGCCGGGAGTCGGCCTTGTCCATGCGCATTAAAGTTATAGCACGGTTAGAATAGCACCGTTGTTTTAGACATCAGGGGTTGCTAAATTCCTGTCTTCTTTGTTATATACCAAGTTCACTTACAACCGATTTCTTATTAACAACCGATGTTACCACTTGCACACATACCTGGAAATGCAATTGTGGAGAAAAGATTAAGAGGGGATCATGAAGGTCTCGAGACTAATAAAGCCCTTCTTAACGGAAATAGATTACCTCGTAGATAACCAAAGATCGGCATGCTGGTAAAACAGGTGAATTCTACATTCCTTCATAAACCGGCCAAATATTTGAATATCTCACAGTTGAAATAAACGTCATAATTATCTGATATAACAATAGGCTCTGATGCATATATAGAGTATTAATGTCGGTCATGTATCGGTAACCAAGTACTGAGGAGTTAAAGAATCTCATTGAATTTCAGAAATAGATTAACGAACATTGTTTGAGGCATGTTTTAACCACAATAAGAAAGGGTTATTCACCGATTATGTAAGTAAACAGTAGAGGGGTTTTCTAAAATTAATAATTTTTTACTATTCTGGGGAATCAAAAAAAGAAAAAACAACCTCTGTGATAATGGGACTTTTTTTTAAACCTGTGAAAGAGAATCATATCAGACACAGTTATGTCTTCCATCCTTACAACGCTTCAAAAGAACTCCAGACAACTGGTTTAAGTTCACAGGATCAATAAAGACTTAACCTTCAGGCCCCATTAACTCCTATGAGGCCTCCAATAAAAAAATATCAGGAAAATAATCTCAATCTGTGAGATGAAGATTCCTACATTCACAATTTTAGCCACTGTACAGGAAGTAAAACGCAAACTTGAGTTGATAGATCGACAACGTCGTGTCAGACACGAAATTTACCAGAACTCTACTACCGAAAGCAGGGGTCTTGTCCTGCATCAAGCAATGGTACCGGTTGAAGTTACACCTAGACACCATACAGGATGCAAACACGCAAACCTGAGTCGAATGACCAGGACTCACGTGACTTACTAATTTCATTAGTTTTAATAAAGTTTGTGTATATATAATTCTATCAAATTTACATAATATCTATAATACATTAATAACATCAAAACCTTCCCCATGAAAAGCAAACAACAACAGAAATGCAACACCACCATAGGAAACTCTCTCTAAAAGTAAGCCTCTGTTACCTGGATAATAATAATAAAAAAACAACAAAATAACAAACAACAAAATAAAATAATAACAACATAAACCGTAAAATAATAATCGTAATAATAAGATAAGAACATTACTCGTTAGAATTTCTTCTAAACTTAAACTTCTTCATTTTGAAAAGACTCTGATTTTGGGACAGAGAAGAAGGGTTTGAAGTTGGAATCGAAGAAGGTTTCTTTTTAGATTCCACATCGGAAGATGGAGATGGGAGTTTAGTAATATTTGTCTTTAAATGAGTACCATTATTTATAGGAGATCTTGGATAATCAGTTACACTTACAGAAGGTCTTCTTGAACCGGTACCGGAATTTGATCGAGAAGCACTGGAACCTCCACTATTTGATATAGCTGCTGATAATGAATAACCTTGACTAAAAATGTTCCCAGACGGAAGATTAGATGATGAACTATTCTTCCGGGTATTACTGGAACTGGAGGTTCTGAAATCAATTACACTATTTCTCCTGGAATTAGTACATGTACTTCCTCTTCTTTCCAGATTTAAACTGGACGAATTTCTTCTCCCTTGAATAGGAATAGGTAAGCTCTGAGCAGCATGAGAGTGTCCACCGCTATTACTACTACTCCCACCCCCACTACCATGGCTTTGGCTACCATGGCTCCCATGATATTGCTTCTTGGTCACACTAATAAACTGGTTATAACTGTCTAACAACAACTCGTATATAATCTTATAAGCCTTCTTAAGGGAATCATTAGTGGGGATTTTATGCTTAAATAAGTTACTCTTGACTTGATATGATAAGTTTAATTCCTTTGGAGAATCATCCAATAAATATTGCTTGACGATTCCATTCCATTTCAGGACCTTTTCCTTGTCCCGGCCCGAATCTTTTAAAAGCTTGTTAAATTTATTGACTTCAATGATAAACTCATAGTTTTCTAAGCAGTGAATCGACGATAAATACCTTATGAAATTGTGTTTATTATATGGGGTCTTCTCATTTGATTTGTCAAATAAGATATCCTGTAAGCTAGGAACTGACATCGTTAAGACCCAAAAAAGGTTTTAAAGGTTTGGGAATTTCTCCTGATACTGGTACTTCCCACTTTATATATATTTTGAGATACCGTTAGAGATTATGTACCGGTTGACGTTAGAGGTTCTCCTTTCCTCTATGGGAATTATCATGCACCTGTACTAACAGGATAATGGTAACGGTTTTTATTTCATTTTGGTTTTTGACAAATCCCCGACCTACCAGAATAGGGTCGAGAGTACCGTGCGATTATGCCGGACTAGGGGTAAAACTAAGTCCGATGGTTGGCACCAATAAGGTTTCCGGTCCAGAATATTTTGTGGTTAGGTCGGGTCCCTCTTTGTTATCAACACGGGAATTAATAGTAATAGATGATGAGGGGAGAGAGAAGATTGTACCCCTAACAAATTGCGTTTATTAACATGCTTATCCGGTAGTACATGGGGAAGCAATCAACTTGGATTTGAAGAGGGGCTTACCTACAACTGTAGATAATTGTAATTACAAAAAAAAACCACCAGGTGGGTTACCGAGACAAGACAAACAAGATCAAACAAAAACGAATGATCATTCATTCCTTATATGACAGGGGTAATACCCCTTGTGGATCAGGATGCATCTGACCAGTGAGAACACCGACCGACATATAAGCCTGCGGCCATGCATATAATTTGGCAATTGCATGAGCACTTCCACAACGGCTGTAGGAAGCATTAAGTATTGACTCGTTGCTGTGTCAAAATTTGTGGATAGCTTCTTGTTCAACTGGGCTTATGGGAGGAGATTGGGAGGGGATTTGGTCCTATCGATTATGCTTTCCCGCACGATTGATGTTTCCCCCTTTAGCTATGGTCCATCCCCTCAACCAAATCGGCCGGAGCTTCTTTGATCCTCTTTCGTTCTGTACCCCCCCCCCCCCCCCCCCTAATCTTGCTCCATGTAACTCATTGTCCTCCGAATATTTAGCCCCCGTCGACTGAATTCGTCCTAAAAAATGCGTTGATGCCCTGATCCCATGGACGCGGACTTCCAAATCATTGGTGCTAAAAAATTATTGCTAATGCCAGTGTTCAAACTCCTTATGTCTAAGACAATAGTAATTACCATAGGGAGAGGTTGAAATTTAGTTAAGGTTTCCAGCGCAACTGTGAAGGGTATGGCAACTGCACCCTTGAAGTTTTAGTTGATAAAGACAGAACTGGAAGACAGAACTGGTGTGGAACTGGGAGTGATGACAGTGACATCATTGGAAGGACACGATCACTGTGGCTCGGCCCAGGCTCAATACCAGGCCCAGGCTCAATACCAGGGCGAAGTTTAGGACGGGCGCAAATCCAGGACGGGGACCCTGCTCCCGATTCACGGTGGATTAATGGAACTAAATACTCCGCCCACGCATGGCAGTGTTTGTGCTACCTTCGACTCTACTCGTATTAGACTGGAATGGCTGCACCCACACCTCATGGCACCCACACCTCATGGCACCAGTCCTCGCGGTATATGTTCGCACCAGCCCCATCTTACGTGTCTACTGGTACTCAATTCTAATTCTTATATTAACTACTTACCACATCTCTTTCTCCTGTTCATCTTCTCTACCATACTCTTTTACCTTAACTATATGTACAAACACGTTGGCGACATTCCATTCAACTTTCCACCCCTCTTGTCAGGCTCAATAGGTTCTGCACCCGAAACGTTGGGTTGGTAGTTGATGGTTGTTGAACCCATCATTTGAAGTGGTCAATGTGCACTGTAATAAGTCCACGTTCCAGACTAGTTCTTAGCATGGGTGTTGGTGGAGATAAAATGATATATCAAGATTCCTATCATGGAAACAATCCCAAAAGTGAGGGCTATAGTATTCAATTGATCATCAGTAATCATATTGTCAGTGATTAATGTTTGAACAATTTGACAACTGGAAGTGCGAAGATGCCTCAAAAGTTTGAGACCACGCGAAGTTGCAATGCGAAAAGGTTCAGAAAGTCGCACCCAAAATCCATAAATGACATTTCATCTACAGTGATTCCATACAATTACCATTGTCATCTCTATTATAATCAACTCATAAATGCTAGCCATACACTTCCAATGACTCCGTTTGAACAACTATTGTATAATTCTTTAATCAAATCACCTGCTTTTAACCGATTTGTCCAGAGAGTCTACAATAAAGTCAATCGAATTCCTAACCATCCTTCTACCACCAGACCCGGTAAGGTCATTGATATGAATAGTTATAAGCCTACGAGAATCCATAAGATTAGAGCGTTTGGAGTTCTTTGGGTTAGTGAGTTGAAGGATACGTTTAGATTATGGTGAGAGGTAATGAGGAGGGTGTGACATAGGTAGACGATATCATGGGAGTATGGACAGTGAGATATGGATGATGAGATGGATGATGCTGTGATGCTGTGGCCGAAGGCACAGAGAGGGTACTATCACACAGAGAGGGTACTACCACACAGAGAGGGTATCACCATACACAGAGAGTACTACTATACAGAGAGACAGCTACAACAGAGACAGCTACAACAGAGACAGCTACAACAGAACGCTATTCATTACCCATCTCCTCTCTCACCATCTCTCCTATTCTCAAAAAACTTGTATATATTAACTCCATACATATCCAATAAATTATAAACGTCCATCACCATCACCATCACCATCTCTCTCTCCTCCCCCATCATATCTCTCTTTGCACCCTCTCAAACCTCTTAAACCTTTGCTTCTTCGATATAGACACATTATCTTTAGACGTCAATATAATATCAGTAGAATCAAATTTAAACTCATTATTAGTGATATCTTCTCCAAACCTCTTAACCGTATATTTGGGCTCCTTATTCTTTAGAATATTCTTCAAATTAAACATTATCAAATAATTCCCCGTACTAGTAATAATATTAGTCTCTTGTTTAATCAAACTAGTATTGAAATAAGCTCTGGTAAAATTTAATGATTTGACTCCCAATACATTCAATAACTCATGATGATGTTCAGGTTTCAACTTTAATCTTCTAGGAACTGGTTTACTTTCAGAATTGAACAGCTTATTAAATCCTAACTCTCCTTCATATCTTTGTCCTTTCCCAATCTTATTATCAATCAATAATAAATAATCAGAACAGGTAGCTAGTAACCATCTACCATCTCTGGTGATATCTAATGAATTAATACTATCACCCAAAGATGGTAATAATGTTTTAGCATTCCCTCCAATGCTTTGATAGAGTCTAATAGTTCCATTATCTGACCCAACAGCTAAATTCCCCGAGTCTGTGGTTACCATATTATTAAATCCATTCTTCTTGGTCTTATACACTTTAGAGCCATCTTTAACTATCACATCTGATAACCTTGGATCCATATGAAATATAGAATTTGGTGATACTCCTGAAAAGGTGATTTCATTGGTCAATTGATCATATTTCTTATTAGAAGTGAAATTCCTGACTCCTTCTTCATTATCAAGTTTCCAATCTTCTACAATCTTCCCGGTATTAAGATCCATTCTAAATAATCGATCGTGAGCTTTGGTCTTAATGATCAAATGTTCATCTCGGTTTTGTAACATTAACTTGGTAGGATTAATCTTTTTCCCTTGTTTATCGGTCAAATTAGAAATGGTGGTGTTAAAATTCAATTGTTCTCCATCTGTATTGAATACTCCTAGATTATTCCCTCTAACCACGTATGATCTATTATTAGCATAACCAACACTTAACCCGGAGTTGTAATCATCAATTGAGGGACGATTTTGGTCGGATTCTGATGGACTACCAAAAGTTTCATAGTCTACTTTAATGTTGCGTTTCTCATTGTCGTCGTCATCATCATCATCATCATCATCGCCATCATCGCCATCATCGCCATCATCACCAAATTCGGCTGATAAATACTCATCGTCTTCATCATCATCAATCTTCATCTCAGTCAATGAATCTGCCAAATACTCTTCATCACTTTTATCATCACCACCAAATTTCTTCTTATGAATGGTTTGCCATAATAATTTCACATACGATGCTTTGAAATCACTGAGTTTTCCAAGGGATGGGAATTTGATCAACCAAGTATATGCTAACAAATTCGAAGAATCCGCAGGGTCAGATTTAAAGAAATTGAACACAAAAGACTCTTCAATTACGTCAAAGTATGGATTCATACCGTTGTCGAGGAATACTTCGAACTTTATGGTATCATCATTGGTGATGTTTAAAGCATACAGCCAATCATCAAGAGTCAATAACTTGACGGTCGCAGGACCTATTGGATGAAATGACTCATTTTTGTATAAGAACAAGTCGACCATAGTGTGGTAAAGGATCATATGATTAGAGGGGGATGTGGGGTGGATAAAGGTGAAATCTGAGAACGTATTGGCACCACCATCATTTCCTTTAGGATTTGAATCTTGTGCATCAGTAAAACCCTCATCTTCATCGTCTTCATCGTCTTCATCGTCACCACCACTAACATCTCTTTCAACTCTTGTATTCCGCCTCGACAGACTAACATCTCTTTCGGCTCTTGCATTCTGCCTCAACTGAGAATTATTATAATTCATCAAGTCATTCTTAACATCCTCAATAGTTCTCACATCCTTACCACCATCACCATCATCACCATCATCACCATCATCATCTTCCCCCCTTTCGTCATAATACTCACCCTCATCTCCTTCACCATCCTCAAATTCCTCTAAATCCTCTAAACCTAAGTGCTCCCCCAGCTTCTGGTACTTTTGCTCATAAAGACATCTAAATAACCATAACTTAAATTGAGTGATCTCTCCAATCTTAACTTCATCATCAATCACAAACTCAAACTTATCACCAATATCTCCATTGATATCAACCCATCTAATGGATTTAGTCCCATCCTTCTTATCATTAAACTCAAAATTCAACTCCGGCATGATAATAAAGCTCCATTCATCTTTAGATTTGTTACTGATGGAATTACTCAATTGATCAGAACTTCCCCCTTCATCATCATCATCATCACTATCACCAAAGTCATGTTCATGAGAATCGGTTATCTCACCTTCTTGATACACCTTACTTACGCTTAATTGATAATAAAAGCCTCTGGTGGTGCTCTTGATACAAATAAATGCATCATTATATAAACATTCAAGTGACCCCTTAGGACTATTTGGCAGTCTGGTTAAGAACAATTTTCCCTTAGGAATTGAGGTCAACTCATCAGTAGGACTTCCTCCTAGGAACCTCCGAAGTAAATTCATGGTTAATCGGGGGTGTAGCTTAGTCAATCAATAAACCCTGTTAAGCCTTAACGGTTGATTGGTAGTTAAATGTGTCCTTGTTAGTTTTGCTTGTTCCTGCTCGTCTGTCACCAATTTCGCGGCTTATCTGTTGCAAAAACTCTGCTCATCTCATCTCACCAGTGGTTGATCCTTCCTTATCAAATGCTACGGTTTATACGATTCATTTCCAAAGATACCAAGAACAGCCTTCGAACCGGTGAATCGATAAAACAGAATCTACACCATCAAGAACAACTGCATGCCAAATCCTTACCGTACTGGACAAAACGGGATAAAAGCCATCGTCAAAAGTATGGTCAATGGAACCCTACCAGAAAATTAAATCGTCAGAGAATTCAGGATTTGAAGAATTTGGCGGATATGATGCCCCATTTACGAACAGTGGATCTAGCTACCATGTTTAATGTTTCCCCTGAAGCCATTCGACGGATCTTGAAATCAAACTGGCTTCCAAATGATCTGGATGAAGACAAATTGGTTAAAAGAATGGAACGAAAACGTCAACAGATAGCTCAAGACAAATTACAGGTTAAGGCCCAGAAGAAGCTGGAAATCAGCCAACTGGCTAAGAAGACTTCACCGGTGAAGATTTTGAATTTTGGTCAAGGGAATCCTGCCACCAATACAAATAAGCCTAATAAACTGAAGAGAACGAACCAGAAGCAGTCAAGAACATCCCAACACCGGCACCAGCATCAGCACCGGCACCAGCACCAGCACCAGCCAAAGTTAGATCTTTCTGATATAATTGATTAATGAAGCCATGTCATGTAAATAGTAAAATGAACACATCCCCAACACCATTACCAATAACACCCTTTCTACTCCATACCCATTAACTACTAGTGTCCATAACGTGCACCAACCACCTTCACCTTTTCTCACCGCTCACTCTCACCGCTTACTCTCACCGGTCTCAAATTTCATAAGACTTCGCACAACCTCTAAATTTATCTTCCCCATATATCTTTCTTCTTCAACTCCACCACTTACCATCCACAATGTCAGTCCCCAGACTAACAATTCCCGAGTCAGCATTCAACCCCAATGACTACGTAACTATCCAGAAGAAGTCCAGACTATTTCGTTACATCATCACCCTTACAAACGGGTCAGCCTTATTCCTAATCCTTGTATATTTGGTTGGTTATTTAGGGATTAAACCATTGTTAGAATTAACCACCTCCAGAAGAATTGAACTCCTAGAGAAGTATAGACATAGAGCCACCGACGTATATTTGCGACTTGTTAGTAAAGTCGATTACATCCCCATAATCGGCTACAAGGAAAAGAGTAAGCATAATGTTGTAGTTGATCAAATTATTCAAACCACAAAGTCCACTTTTTCCGATGACAAATTGTCCGAAGACCAAAAGCTGGAAGCTTTGGAAAACAAAGATAAATTGAGTCAAATCAAATTGCACCATAAGCTTACGAAATTGAATGATTTAATGAAAGAATGTACTTCATATCTGGCCCAAGAAATGTTCCATTATAAGGTGATAAGAGACCAATTAAAGCAATTCCAGAACCAGGTTGATACGAAATTGTTTGATTATGATGAATTATGCTCTGTTACAACCAACGTAGATAATGTGGAGAAGAGGAAAGATTTGGTGGTTGATACGAAGAATGATATCCGAGGTATTAAAGGATTGTATATGAGTGGAAAAGCATGAGAGATTCGGAGGGGCGAGGTGACAGAATGGCCGTACAATAATCAGCGTATAATATGTAGTTAATGTATTTGACGATAGACAGAGGTGTAGATGGGTGGTATAGAGGAAATATTCATATGGGTATGGGTGTTGGTGTAGAGTAGAAAATAGTTCCCTCTCGGTACTCTCGCGGCACCACTTTCGCTCCATCTCGGTACTCTCGCGGCACCACTTCCCCCATCTCGGTACTCTCGCGGCACCACTGTGGTACCACCTCCATCTACTCCCACTCTCGCCCAAAACCTGAACAATTCGCGTTGATCTATAAAACTCATTTCTCAATATCATTAATCTCTTTATTCATTGTCAATTCCACAATGCCTCCAGTTATATCTGATGATGAGTCGGAATCTGTTTCCAATACCCCCCAACAATCTGATGTTGTTGATTTAGATGACGAACAAGAAGAAATTGACATCTCAGATGACAATGAAAATGGTGAAGAAGGTGAAGAGGATGATGACGACGACGACGACGACAATGAAGAAGAAGTTGAAGACGAAGAAGAGGAAGAGGACGGTGAAGCTGAAGGAGATGAACAAGAAGGGGAAGATGAAGATGAAGGTGACGAAGAAGACGATGATGAGGATGATGATGAGGAAGGTGACGAAGAAGAAGAAGACGATGCTGATGATGATGAAATCGATGATGAATTGAATGAAATGGTTGGTGGAAAAGGTGAAGAAGAAGACATTCAAAGTGCTAGTGATGATGAAGATAACTATAAAATAGAAGATCCTGACGATATGGACGAAGACTTGGAATTGAAAGAAGAAGAGGAGGAAGATGATGAAACACCGCCAGCACCTTCAAGGCGACCAGGTAGACCACCAGGTAGGCCCACCGCCACCAGAGGAGCCGCTACAAGACAACCAGCAAGACCCCCAGGAAGGCCAAGTAGAGCAGCAGCTCCAGGATCCTCAAATACTCCTTCATATCAAAGGCAAGCACAACCCCAACGAGAGACCAGAAAACGTCAATTGAATTATTATGAACAAGAAGTGCCTGATGATGACGATGACCTTCCTGATGATGATATGGATGAAGATGAAAATGATGACTCGATGATTGCACAAGATTCTAAAGGAACCATGAGGATTGGAGTTCAAAGACCAGAAGATCTAGATCCAGATTTAATCTTGACCGATGAAGAAGCCGAATATAATCCGAATAATCATAAATCAAGAATGACTGAAAGACAAAGAAAAGCCGAGGAGAGCTTTTTGGAACTTGGGAATAAATCAAAGAAATCAAAAGCCGATCAAAAAGAGACTGAAGAAGAAGCAGCATTAAGAAAAGCTGAGAATGCTAGAAGAAGAAATGATTATAAGAATAAACAATTAGAAGAGGAAAAACGAGATACTTTAAATAAATTGTTAAAGAGAAGAGCTACTAAAGTTCGAGATACTGATGAAGCTGATGGGAAGGATGATTCTAAACCAACATTAAAGCCCAGAAGACCAATGATGCACCATCCAGCATTAATGAGGTATGTTAATAATACTACTAGTTTAGAGGGTAACTCTACTTTGAGTTTTAATGTTTAGAGAGAGGACATAAGAGTGGAGAGTAGCAAGTACAGAGCGACCAGAACATGTCACAACACAGACCAGAACAGGTCACAACACAGACCAACACAACACACTACATCATACCACGACAATCCATACAACATACAACACACCACGACAATCCATACCAAAGGCCCCAATTCCTTCCAAGTACGCACCCCTACTCCTTATCAACACTTACTGCCTTATCATAGCAACTATGTCAAATAAACTTTATTGCATCATGCTGCTCATTACGTTCATCCCGTCCCCCCAGTCACTCCAACTCGACATTCCCTTATATACTAGAGATACTTTACCAAGGTGCTAGGACATGTCTGTATTATGGAGATAACCCTTGGTATCAAATTTGACTAGTTTATCCTGGTTAGGCACAGTCTCGTTGATTCTCGTTCGTATTTTCAGACCAATTCTGTTTACTCGCTTCCAAACTATGGCTGAATGTTAGTGCGGGCTTCACACCACTGGTCTCTGGTAAATATCATCTATACAGTAATCTACAGTAATCTACAGTAATCTATACCCTATACTCTACCACAACCAACTCTATATCCCAACCCATGTGAAACTCTTCACAATTCATACCACTGTCATCGCCCACCTCTCTTAAAGCTCCTGGTTGCTCCCCTTAATGGTCTCGCTGATTTACACTTCAGGCACTATCTTCAAAATCTGAGCAGCAGCACCGAAAAAGAAACGAAAAAAAAAAAAAAAAAGGAAGGACAAGCCACAACCGGAGCAAATCATCTCATCAGTAAACCCTGTTTTCGGCGACTCCATAGCCAACAAACATTCATATATATCTATTTTCGAATAGTAATTACTTGTTCAAGGCCCTCTCGAAGTTAGAGAACCAATAGACGCTTATTGGTTCACATAGACCTCGAATGGATGGTAACCTGAATATGAGTGTGGTGAATGTCAATGGGAATGGAAATAACTTCCCAGCTATGAACAACCAAGCCAATAGGCTATCGAATGGCGGTCTAACACCAATGATGCAACCACCACCTAGTTCAAATCATCCTGGGAACGATCCACAGCCCACTAATCAACCTTCTGGGGTAGGTTCAGGACCTCAAAATGGTGCATCTCACCAGGGTCCTGTTGGTCAGGTACGAGGTGAAAATTCCCAACCAGGGGCTCCACCTGATAATACAGCACATCAGTCACCCGTTATTGGTCAAGGTAATACATCAGGCGGTAGTTCAGGCCCCATATCGTTTGGTGGTCAGTGGAATGTTCAGATGAATCAAATGAATCCACAAATGAATCCACAAATGAATCAGATGGGCCAGATGGGCCAGATGGGCCAGGTGAATCAAATGCCTCAGACTACTCCTTTCATGAATCAGCCACAAGCACAAGCGGTTCTGGCAGCACAATCACAAGGACAAAGACCAGGAATGCCTAGAGCCATGACCATACAACAAATAAATCCTAATGGTGCTATGAGAACACCCACTCAGCCTAACTCGTCAAATCCTATGCATCCACCCAATTCGGCTCCACTACCTGGAACCAGTAACCATTCTGGTGGGAGTTCAGCCATACCTACTCCACAGATTCCTTCACAACCGGGACCTAAATCTCAAGTTGAAGACAGTAAAAATCAGGGACCATCAGTACAACAAGGTCCTGGTCCCCACTATTCAGCCCCAGCCCCAGGAATTCAAGCAGGTCCTCACCAATTTCCCAATAATATGAGAGTCAACGTCCCAGTATCAAATGGGCCACAACCATCAGCTCCCAATATGAATGGATCTGTCATGCCTCAATCTTCACCTTCATTTATGGGTCCTAATCCCCAGTCCAACGGTTTCAACCCCCAATCCATGTCATTCAATAATGGTATTAATTCCAGTCCTGAACAGTTCCAAGCAGATCTAAACCTTCGAATCTATAAGAGAAATCTAGGTAATGCAGCCGTATTAAAGATTCTTGATATCATCGAACAAGTTAAATCAGAATCAAGAGATCAACTAAAATCATTGGAATTCTGGCAACGCTTAGTTCAAACGTACTGCACACCAACATCCACTTTAAGATTAACAATTGCCCCAAGTGAATTCCAAACCATCGAGGAAAGTTCAGATTTCTCTATGAGCACCACATTGAACAGACCGTTTGAGTTGACCCCAATTACAGCCCCAAGAGTATTCTCATCTATAGTCAATTCAGAATCTATCAGTAAAGTTGATTTATCATTACCAGGTATCAAGCATCAAGTAATGAATTCTGGAGCCATTCTCATGATTTCCAAAATCCATTTAACATACGTATTTATGGATGGATCTGTATCCAATGTCAATGGGGGCTGTAAGCTTTTAATGAATAAGGATTTCAGAATCGATTGGATAGACTGCCGATTCCTCGATTATAAGAGTTCCCTCAATGTATTGAACATTGATAAGATCTTTGACTCTATAAAATTCCAAACCAATCTGGATCAATTCAGACAAGATTTCTTGCATCAAGTGAAACAGAATGTTTCGTCATACAGGCTTGCCCCTACTTCAGGGATTGATATTAATTCTATGAGAGTAATGCAAGTGAGTGATATAATGTCACACTTGAAGTCATTGATGGGGTTTACCATGGTTAACAACGTGAGTTCTCCATTGAAGGGATTAGAGTTATTTATCACCACAAACAACAATCATCAGACTCTGTTTATGCAACATGCCCATGCTCAACAGCAGGCATTACAAGCACAGATTCAACAGAGACAGGCACAAGCACAAGCACAAGCTCAGGCACAAGCACAAGCTCAGCACCCACAAGAACATACACAGACACAGAGAAATGCTCTGACTAAAGAACAAAATTCCGATCAAACATCAGACCCTCGAAATAGTACTACGGGTGTATCATCTAAATCAGATGAACAGACACACGATCAGCAGTCATCTCTGACTCCGGTTCAATCTATGAAGGAGAACTCATCACCAAGGATAAGTGAAGATGATGCAAAGGGAAAGAAGCGGAAACTAAGTACATCCACCAAGACCTCCAATGGGTCTGTTAATGACAATAAGAGAAGACTATAAGACCAGTCTTCGCACCATAACTTCACCATAACTTTCGCACCCAATTCTCAGTTAATAGTTGTATTTATAGTAATAAAAGGTATTCGCATGGGATCAAATGATTCAACTATAATGAACATACCACCATCCACAGTTGATAAAGACCCTGAGACGTGTCAAATTGATTCATTTGCCGATGTTTCAGTCCTCCGTCATCCGTTGCCTGAGATAATGAGGCCTAAATCCTTGCCCCAATACATAGGACAAGATCATTTATTGAATAAACATAATGGAAGAATCACTGACTTCATAAACCTTAATTACTTGCCATCCATGATATTACACGGTCCTCCTGGAGTTGGTAAAACTACCCTTGCCAGTATTTTAGCTGCTCATGTTGGGTACGTGTTTGTAGAGCTTTCAGCCACTGATGGGTCTATCGATGATTTAAAGGAATTACTGACAGTCATTTCTCAAGAAAATTCCATTAGAGCTCAACGAAATGAAGTGCTATTACCAGTGGTAGTATTCATTGATGAAATCCATAGATTTAGGATTAACCAGCAAGACTATCTCCTTCCATTGATTGAGTCAGGACTATTTGTGTTTATTGGTGCTACCACTTATGATCCATATAAACGGTTGAGAAAAGCTATTCTATCGAGATGTCAGGTGTTTGAATTGCATAAACTTCTGCACTCAGAGTTGGTATCTATACTTAAAAAGGCTATATTCCATGAGAATATTAGAAGACGTAGGCTCTACAATAAGAATTTCATCAGTTATCCATCTGAGAGTATCGAGTTTCTTGTTGCTAGATCTAAAGGAGACTCTAGAAAATTGATTGGATTTGTTGAATTCATTAGTTTGAATTATATGGGTGATGAGTTTAACTATGATGGTACGTTTAAGCCTGTGGATGTTGCTTATGATCTGTTGATAAAAATAATTGAACTGGTTGATCGTAATGACGACACGAACACTACCAATGAGTTATATAGACAATTATTTGATGTGATCAGAAGGCCGATCGCTTGGCCAAGAAAGAAGGTTCATCTGGACCCTTCAAAACAAGTTAAGAAGAGGAAGAGGGATATTAATGGGCACAATGACAAGGAAGGGTCCCGGGACTTACAAGACAATCCCAACCTGAAAAGGCAAACCATCAATAACACAAATGATCATTTTTTCGATAACGACTCCCCTAGGTATATACGAAGAAGTGATAGCCCCACTGAGTTTGACCATGCAGCACAAATGCAATATTCTGATAATGAGTACGAGCCCCTGGGTATACTAAGTGACACCGAGCTGGACTATGAAATGATAACTCCTTCTGACCGTATAAGGTATCAAGTCACCATAGCTATTAGTATCCTTCTTCGGATAATTGCACTCAATGAACCACCAGCCGAAGTGGTTAAGAAGCTTTTCATGTTCAGCTTAATTTATGTAGAAGACAATTCGCATCTTGAAAAGTTCAAGGCCCTGCTAAATTCCTTAAATTCTGTCAAATTGAATAGCATCAAGTTATTGAGTCTGATGGTGGAGAGATTGGTAAAGGTGAAAAAGACCACACCAATTACCTCCAGACTAAAGCTCATGAAGTATTTTTTCAATCTGAAGTATAAAGAGTCCTTCAAGCAGTTGATAATTCCGGAAGTCGAGTATGATGAGGACACTTTGAACCAGTTATTAACTCGACCAGTTCCTGAAGAGTATAAAGGCTTTGAGGGTATAGATATCAGTGTGTTTGATGTTGATGATGGTGATATTAATGTTGGAGTGGCACCCAGTGGTATGAACTTGGATACGAGCTTTATGGCTGATATGATAGACCAACCAGAACCACGGAACAGGCAGACCAAAGCTTCTAATTCCATTCCTAAATCTGCTTCAGCCCCTGAAAGCTCTTCCGATAGTGATTTGACACCGGTTCTGTCATTTTCTCTAAACCATCTTCAGGAGTACGACTCTCAGTTGGTATTGTGGTCAGAAGAGTAGAGGGTAGAGGGTTTTTTTGTTACTGTTTTTCGCAGCCATTTTTGTGAGGGCCTTTTGTGAGGCCATTTGTGAGGCCACTTGTGAGGCCATTTGTGAGGACCATTATTACAATCCCATTTTTGCAGCTTGTAAAGTTCATTCAACGTTTGCCATGACCGATAAACCAGATACCAATAACAGATCCACATTAGTTCATGATGCTATCTCTTGCTCCGATGATTCCACAAACTTACTGACACCAACGCCAACTTCCTCAGCTCCCAAACTATGGCAATATTACACCATTGATCTATTGCTTTTGCTAACGATCACCATTTTCAAGTTAAGGGGGTTCGTCACCAAAACGACAGTTTGCCTTAGTAAGCTTACCCTCCATTTTCTAGAAATACCTTTATTTGTACTTGTGGGACTTTTAAACATCTGTTATTCTTGTTGTGGTCATCAAGGACCTGCTGTTATTGAGAATACGGCTGGTAAACTAATTTTGAATATCACTAATGTTCATGATCTTTATTGGACAGGAAGACGTGTTACAATGGTTCAATTTCAAGAACCAATTGGTAAGGAGAGTCAATCGAGCCATCCATCTCCCAAATCACCGAGGAAGGTTAGTCTATTAGGAGTATATGGTACTAACGATGGCGATCATCATGACATATTAGACCTGGCTGTTTCGAATAACAACCACCACCTTTCACCTATTCAACTGAACACCCATAAGCCCGAAACCCTGAATACAACCATGAATGATGGTGAATGGCCAGAAAGCGATAGACTCCATCGTTATAAGCACAAATTAAGGAATAGCAACATATTTTCTGGGTCTGGACTCAATTCCAATAATACGAATTCTACCACCAATTCCATTGGTCCTACCAGGTCCAATTAGAATAATCAGAGGTGTCAGCTACATCAATACCGCAGAGTATTTGGCAAACATGTAATTTTATTGGAATATTTGAATATATAACTATGAACATAATGACTAATTATACACACCCAGACTGAGTTTCTTCTTTTGTATTTGTTCACTGGTTCCCGTGTAAATCCTGTTGATATCATGGAACAAACTTGGAGAAAACAAATGACGAAAAAAAGAATGAAGAAAAACGAAAATATGAACATAAAACTTAAATTAGATTAAAGTATTAATGACAAAACCAATATCAAAAACTCGAGTTCCTTGATATTTTAGTTCTCTATAAATGTTAAAAGATATATAACTTAGGTAATGGGGCCCCATTAGTTTTTAATTGGTTGAAAAGAAAAAGCGTACAGAATCATTCATTAATCATGCAAATAAAAAGTATCACACCACAACCATTCAAACAATTGTAGTAAGTAGGAAGATGAGTAATTTATAAATAAAAGGGATTTAAAACTTTTAATTACCAACGGTTGATTCGCCATTAACTTCAACGTTAGGATGTTTTTCCCCTTCACTATCACCTTCAGCATCATTTTCACCTTCCCCACCTAACGCAGCAAACATATTGGTGGCTGATTGAAGAGATTCACTACGTTTAGAATTTTCTCTTGGAGAAAGTGAATTAACTTGAGGTGATGCTGATTCATTACCTCTACTACTTTGAGATCTTGAAACTGATTGGAACCCCTTAGCATCTTTAGAAGGAGCCATCTTAGAACTTGAATCAACTCTTCTTGGTTGGGACCCCCATTGGGATCCACCTCTGGAAGAATTGGATCTAGAATCTTGATTAGTTTTATTCTTTCTTCTTCTTTCAATGGCAGCTTTTTCATCTTCAATTCTTTTCAATTCAGCAGCGTCATGGATTTCTTTGATGGTTTTTGGTCCTTGATTTTTATCTACGGAAACCCAATTGGCAGCCCTTAAATCTTGTAAATCCATCAACATAAATTTAATTCTTGATGATAATTTCACATTATCCAATATTTTTTGAATATTATCAAATATAACTTGAATAAATGCTTTACTTCTATCTCCTTGTTCAAATTTAGGTCCAATGGCAGTAACCAATTGAGCCAAACTTTCCAAACTATCTTCTGATGGATCTTCAGTATTTTTAGATAAATTACTTAAACAAACCATGATAACTTTATCATTAAGCATATTTAATAAATATAATTGACCAATGAATTTAACCAATCCAAGACCTCTTCTCTTGGCAGCAGCCATGGCATAATATTCATCTGACATCATTTCTAATGGTTCATTATTATCTTGCATAGGAATTTTATCAGTCCAACCTTTTTCATATTCTCTTTGACAAGTAGCTAATAATAATCTTCTAGCTAAATCACCACCTGATTTAACCACTTCACCTTCTTTGAATGAAACTTCTGGTGGAATCTTAGTGCACATTTTAGCACAGAATTGTGCATACATAGATGACCAGTATGGTTCATCACAAGCTTTAGCAAAGGTTAAATTTATAACTTGTCTAACGGTCTTGGCATCTTCTTCCCATTTAGATTGTTGCATAATGTTTAAAATATCATCAGTAATAGGTTCAAACATTTCTAATGTCAATTTATTCAATAAGGATTTGACTTTTCTTTCCACAGTTTCTTCGTCATATATTGGAGTAACTCCATCAGGAGCAAGTTGAGTTTCTTCCTTCTTAGCTCTGGATCTTGGGACCCATCTATTGGCAGATTTTTCTAACGGTTTAATTTCTTCTGGTGGGATAGTAACTTGATTGTCTTTTTCATCACGGTTTCTCTTAGATTGATTACCTCTCTTGGATTTATTATCTCTAGAGCTACCACCTTTTCTCTTTGATCCATTTCTAGAATTTTGTCTTGGATCAAATTGAGCTCCTCTACCAGGTAATGAGTTAAATCTGTTAGAGAATCCTCCACCTCTACCACTTCCACCTTTTTGCATACCACCAGAATTATATCTCTTGAAATCATTCTTTTGGGCCACTATACCTAATCCGGCTAATCTATTCTTCCATTCTTCATCAACTTCATATTGAACTACATCTTTGAATTGTATCAAAAATTGTGGATCATATCTATATTTCTTGGAATCAGATTTCCATTTCGAATCAACTCCTACAAATGGAGCTGGGTATTGGGTAGACATTGGATCTTCAAGAGGTTCAATGGTTTTTAATTTGTCGAAGAATTGGGACAAATCCATTCCTGGGGCTTCATCTGCTTCATTGTCGTCATCTTCTTCGTTATCATTGTCGTCATCATTCTCAGATTCTCCTTCGGCTTCACCATCTTTACCATCGTCTTTGGATTCTGGTTTTTCGGAATCCACCACTTCTTTTTTGTCGGAAGCAACAGCTGTTTCTGATTTTGGTTCTTCGGTATTAGCTGGTTCTGCGACTTTAACTGGTTCTTTAGCTGGTTCTTCAGTCTTGACTGGTTCTGCTTTGACTGGTTCTTCGGCTTTAACAGGTTCAGATTTGACTGGTTCTTCAGATTTGACTTGTTCGGCTTTGACTGGTTCGGCTTTAGCTGGTTCTTCGGTTTTAGCAGGTGCAGTTGGTGTAGTTTCGGCTTTTGGCTTTCCATCTGAGCCGGTGGTCTTACCAGCATCACCAGCTTCCTTTTGTTTGGCCTTTTGAGCTAATAATCTGACTCTTTCTTTAAAGTCAAGAACAGCAGCATTAGATCCGGTGGATTTAGATTCTGGAGCAGATGCTGGAGCGGGAGCAGCAGCTGGAGCTGGGGCAGGAGCTGGGGTTGCAGAACTAGAAGTTTGACTAGAAGTTTGAGGTGGAGCAATTGTAGGTTTATTTACAATAGGAGAATTGGAAGAAGCTAATGAAGCATTGGTTTTAACTGGACTAGCCATGGAAGCTCTAGGAGAAGTAATCGGAGTAGCACTAGAAGATTTTTGTAATTGTTTCTTCTTTTCTTCTAAATTGATTTGTCTACCATCTTTATCAGTTATTTTAATTTTACCAGGACTCATTGGTTTAATAGATGCGGAAGGACTCAAACTACCTTGAGGAATAGCAGGGATCCCTTGAGGAGTAACAGAAGCAGCAGCAGCAGCGGTAGCAGCAGCAGATCCTGGAGGACCCATTTGACCAGCTGATGGTGGTGGTGGTGGCATTTGGTTTGGCACAGCAAAGGCAGGATTTGGAGAAGTGGCTTGGTTAGGAGAATTGCTGGATCCACTGTTTAAACCGTTATACATATGAGTAGGAGAAGCCATGGAAGGTTGTGGAGATGGTTGTGGTTGACCATAAACAGCCATTGGATTCATCATTGGATAATAATTTTGATACCCGTAGTAATAGAAATTATTATAAGCAGCAGCAGCAGCAGCAGGATTATTATAATTATTATATTGACCAGGATGATGATTCATTTTAGACCCATGATTTCTCTTGTTGTAAGGGGGTTTGTGGGGGTTATTCTGTCTATTATTATAGTTTTTGTTGTATCTTGGATTATGGTTATTATGAGAATTATGATGGGATCCAGGACCATGATTAGATCCATGTGCATTATTGTTGTTGTTGGAGCCATAAGCAGCACTGTGTTGTTGCAAGTTAGCAGCACTTAATGGAGTAGGAGATTGACCTAGTGGCTGTTGTTGCAGTTGTTGCAGTTGCTGTGACTGTTGTTGTTGAGATTTTGAGTTTCCAGAACCTTCAGGAGTTTCAGGAACACCACCACTAGCAGCACCACTAGCAGCAGCAGCAGCAGTGGAAGGAGCAGCACCACCAGCAGTGGAAGGAGCAGCACCACCAGCACTAGACCCTCCATTAACCCCAACAGTAGGAGCAGTATTTTCAGAACTAGAGTTGCCAGACATCTCTAATCAATTCTAAACCCTCTCTTACGCTAATTTAGTACCAAAAATTCAATCAGTCACCAGTGAAAATTCCCTAAATAAAACTAAATTTATTCCGACAATTCAAGTGGTTGCTTATGTGGTTTACTGGTAGGAAAGGACTCGGTTTTAGTTTCTAGTATCCTCTTATATCAATATAAATACCACTAGATCGAACAACCTAATGGATCTAATAGGTAAGTTAACAAATATGGATATGATAACCAGGAGGAACCAAAAAGTATGATAATAAATAGGGTATATCTACTTATTAAATCGTTATGGGGAACAAAAAGATGAAAATTTTTCCTCTCACATTTTTTGAATCAAATCAGTGGTGAGAGGGTCGTGTGCAGGTGGGGACTTAAGTGAGTGGTGGTGGTAGGTGGTTGTGGTGAGCAGGGAGTAGGGGAGTGGGTTGATGGAGGGAGTGGGACGGGACTATTAGGGGTGGTAGGTAGTAGGGCTGGTAGGTAGTAGGGCTGGTAGGGGTAAGGCTAGTGGTAGTAGGAGTGTAGAAGAGACAGGACTATAGGGTGTTGACGAGTATTAGTGGATCATCACTAACTGTGTATATTCGCTGAGCACGAGAACTAGTAGATATTATGGCAGCATTAGTTGTACGGTGGTACCGTTATCCCACGGGCTGGTTCCAGGCCCCAGGCCCCAGGATTCTTCCTTGTGGCCCCTGGCCTGGTCACCTCCTGGTTCTATATAAACTATATGCTATCAACACTATCACCATCACAGTAAACGAGTAGATAATCGCCATGTCCTTAAATGACTCTATCTGGAAACAACTCAATTTGAGATTAATTTCACTACAGAAATCACCATTATCTTTGAGGCATAAATCTCTGGTACAGAGGGTGCAAGAATCTATGGGGAAGATATTGGGACTGATGGTTTCATTGGTACATTCACATTTACAGTACTGTTGAAACCCGTAGACAATGGGTAGGAGGAGGAGGTATATGAACCACATGATGAGTGGCAGTGGATGGTTGATGATATGATGATCAGAATAATAATAATAATCCTACAGTTGATGGAAGTAGGGCCAGGTTTCAGCCCGCCCGCCCTACCACCATTAGCGTGGTGGTTTAGGCGAGCATTCGCACAGTTTCTCCTAATGATTATTGATTCTTTTGTGCGCGCGCATTTCAACCATACACTAATCATTCGAAGGCAAATCACTATCATTACCACTACCACTATCACTTGTTCAACAATCATGACAGTGTCAGTACAACCTTACGTACACGAAGGTGGGATCAAACCTTACTTCGAACAACAAATTCAAGACACAGAAATTAAGGTGCAAACCACCCTGGAAAATTTAAGAAGATTGGAAGCCCAAAGAAATACCTTGAACAATAAAGTTCGACAATTAAAAGATGAATTAAGATTATTACAAGAACCAGGGTCTTACGTTGGAGAAGTTATTAAGGTGATGGGATTAAAGAAAGTGCTTGTAAAAATCCATCCTGAAGGAAAATACATTGTTAACATCTCCAAAGATATTGATATTAAGAAATTAACTCCTAGTTTAAGAGTATGTTTAAAAGCAGATTCATATGACTTACACAAGATTTTACCCAATAAAGTTGATCCATTGGTATCATTAATGATGTTAGAAAAGGTACCAGATTCTACTTATGACATGGTAGGGGGGTTAGATAAACAAATCAAAGAGATTAAAGAAGTTATTGAATTACCGGTTAAACATCCTGAATTATTTGAAAGTTTAGGAATTGCTCAACCAAAAGGGGTTATATTATATGGACCTCCAGGAACTGGGAAGACCTTATTGGCTAGATCAGTAGCCCATCACACAGAATGTAAATTTATAAGAGTTAGTGGGAGTGAATTGGTGCAAAAATATATTGGAGAAGGGTCAAGAATGGTTAGAGAATTATTTGTGATGGCCAGAGAACATGCCCCATCGATCATTTTTATGGATGAAATTGATTCTATTGGATCATCACGGGTTGAAGGATCAAGTGGTGGGGATTCAGAAGTTCAAAGAACCATGTTGGAATTATTAAATCAATTGGATGGATTTGAAAGTTCTAAAGATATTAAAATCATCATGGCCACTAATCGGTTAGATATTTTAGATCCTGCTTTATTAAGACCTGGTAGAATTGATAGAAAAATTGAATTCCCAGCCCCAACTGTTAATGCTAGAACTGATATTTTAAAGATTCATTCAAGATCTATGAATTTAACTAGAGGTATTAATTTAAGAAAAATTGCTGAAAAGATGAATGGATGTTCAGGGGCTGATGTTAAAGGGGTTTGTACTGAAGCTGGGATGTATGCATTAAGAGAAAGAAGAATTCATGTAACACAAGAGGATTTTGAATTAGCTGTTGCTAAAGTGATGTCAAGAAATGATGAGGGTGCTGTTTCGTTGGCCAAATTATTTAAGTAGATAGAAGAGTTGAATAATGAAGATTTATATTACCAAGTGGTTGGTTTGTATGGCTTATGGTTTCTGTAAGCTGTCTCTGTAAGCTGTCTCTGTAAGCTGTCTCTCTCTCTCTCTCTCTCTCTCTCTCTCTCTCTCTCTCTCTCTCACGCTCGCACCACCGCGATTTGACACGCAAGCAATTTGTTCTTCATCTCTTACACTTCAACACTTCACCAACACCTTCCTTTATATCTGTAATGAAGTCACTAGTGTTCCTCCTACTTCTAGTACTGTTCTGCATTGCAAATAATATCGCTGATGAGGTCGGCCACGCCCAATCATTGCTATCCACCGAAGGTCCCAACGCCAACGTGTTGAATGAATTCAATCGAATTATCACTAAAATTGAAACCGCTAATGATACTCATCAACACCATCATTTGTCCCAATTATATTTTAAGAAATCCCTTATAGAGATTAATTTGGATAAAGAAAAAGATGCTATTCAAACGCTACGTAGATGTTTGGTACTAGATCCTTCATTACATCCGGCAAGGTCTAAATTGATAGATTTACTGATGGAATTTAGTCTTTTTGATGATGACATATTTGATGAGTTACCCGCTACTAATGAGATCAAACAGAAAATTATCAAGTTTAATGAAGCTTTTAGTCACATGCAACAATTAGTTCTAAAGGGAAATGACTATGGACGGGCCCTTGAGATTATAGATAATGAACTATTACCAATCAGTCCATCTAATTCTACAATCTACAAATGTCAGATCGAGTGTCTAACCCATATTGATTTGAATTCTGATGATACTGGAATGGATCAAGATACCGTTAGTAGAAAGCTTGTTCAAGCATACACCAAACTTATTAAATTGGAATCCATCAAGAACTTGACATATTTCAAACAATTATCTGAATATTTACTTTATACCCGAGTCCAATTTGGTGGTGCTTTTAATCAAGTTAAACAATGTTTAAGAATTGATAATGAATTTAGTGACTGCGCTAAGCTTTCTAAATTCTATTCCAAGTTCAAAAAAGTATTTGAACTGTTGGAAATCTATTCTATAGAAACCAGTCATATTTATTTAACTGGTGAAAAGTCTGTATCAATTGGTTATATTGATTTAAACGATAAGATTGATTTCAAATCAGTAGTGGAGTTTTTGTTCCAAGGAAAGCCTACCAAGAGACAATTGACGGGGATCAATGCTAAAATCAAGTCAAATTATGACTATTTGATGTATGTTTTAAACCAGTTTCAATCATCAATTCCTAACTTGAGTAAATCTTCCAAGCTACCAATATTCAATGATTTACAGAAATTGATTTGTGAAAGTTATATTCAAATTGGAGATTACAAATCTGCTAATAAGGTATGTAAGCCCATTGATGATGAAAACTTCTTACCTAAATATATTCCTGAAATTGATCAATTATTATCAAAAAATAATTATCATGACACCAATCGACTTATGAAAAGATTTCCTGTCAATTGTAGACAAACGCAATTATTTCAATCCAGATATAATAAAGTGGAGTCATATTTAAGAGAACAACAACGGAAACAACAAGAAGAGCAAGAACAACGATTTCATCAACAACAACAACAAAGACAGAGGCAATATAGACAAGCACAACCACCACCAGGAGCCCGATCCTCTAAGCCTAAGAATGATTATTATAAGACTCTTGGAATCAGTAAAGATGCTGATGATAGAACCATCAAGAAAGCCCATAGAAATCAAACTTTGAAATATCATCCTGATAAATATAAAGGAAATGATTTAAGTCCTGAACAAATTGAAGCTAAAATGCAAGAGATTAATAAGGCTTATGAAGTATTATCTAATCCAGAATTGAGAGAACGGTATGATAGAGGAGATGATCCTAACGATCCAATGAGTGGTCATGGTGGTGCTGGTGGTGGTGCTGGTGGGGCCAATCCATTTGGTGGCCGTCATCCATTTGGTGGAGGATTTCAATTCAATTTTGGAAATGGAGGGTTCCAGTTTGGTGGGTTTGGAAATCAAGGGCCTAAATTGAAATTCCAAAAGAACTTTAAATCCCGTAGATCTTAAAATAGTATATAGATGATATCCAAAGGTATTTTTATACTTACCTACAGTACATAGAAAATAGCATATATATTAAGGGTAATTTCCAAATCGGGCCATTTGTTAACTGGTTTTAGAGCCGTTTGACGATGCGTCAAGGGCTTGATCCAGTTCGGTAATTCTCATTCCTAATTTAACTACCGTCCGCAGGTTTGTACATCCACACAAAAGTATCGCACAGATGCCCGATAAGCACAATTTCATCTGTTTTTTCTTCTTTATAATAATACTACAAGACATTTGTTCTGTTGTAATTGCTTGCTAAGTTTTAACAAGGTTTATGAAGTTAGCTACCTTATTATTATTGGCCACTGCGGTCACCTCTAGACCTTTGTCAAGTCCTGTTGGACCTTTGTCCAATTCTGCTGGAGCTCATGGTGGACAATCAGTCATGCACATTGATTCTGATGGATTTGGAATTCCTGGTCAAGATTCAGAATCGTTTCCAGGATCGGGATTTTTAGATGAAATTAGATATAGATTAAAGCCAGAAATTGATACTGATCAATTGCAAGACTTGCTTACCAAAGAAGGGTTAAGAGAAAGAGCTGAAAAATTGTATCTGATTGCCCAAAAATCCACTAAAAAATATGGACATCCTACTAGAGTTATTGGGTCTAAAGGCCATTGGGCTACCATTCATTATATTGCTAAAGAGTTAAGAAAATTGGGTGGATATTATTCCGTCAAGACCCAAAAATTCAAAGCGGTTGATGGGAAAGTCAATTCATTCTCATTATTAATTGATGGACAAGAACCTAAATCTTTATTACCATTAGATTTAACCCCACCAACACCACATCATGAACCTGTTCATGGTAATTTAGTCTTGGTGGATAATTTTGGGTGTGATTTACAAGATTTTCCAGGAAATTTAACTAGTGGACAAGTGGTTTTGATTAAAAGAGGACAGTGTTCATTCAGTGATAAATCAGTTAATGCAGGATTATCAGGAGCTTCTGGTGCTATCATCTACGATGATGAATCATTAAGAGCCACCTTAGGATCACCTAATGATCATCATGTTCCATCAGTATCAATGACTACTGAAGATGCCAAACCATATATTGAAAAATTGACCCAAGATCCTAATTATAAATTTGAAGTCACCTTATTTGTTGATTCATATATTCATAATATCACCACCTTGAATGTCATTGCTGAAACCAGATTTGGTGACCATGATAACGTTGTATCATTAGGAGCCCATTCCGACTCTGTAGCAGCAGGACCAGGGATTAATGATGATGGATCAGGAACCATTTCACTTTTAGAAGTTGCCAAAGAATTAAGTAAATTTAAAGTTAATAATGCCGTCAGATTTGCTTGGTGGGCTGCTGAAGAAGAAGGATTGTTAGGATCTACTCATTATGCTAATAGTTTAACTCCAGAAGAAAATGCTAAAGTTAGAGTGTTTATGGATTATGATATGATGGCCTCCCCAAATTATGAATATCAAATTTATGACGCTAATAATAAACAACATCCAAATGGGTCAGGTGACTTGAGAGATTTGTATATTGATTGGTATGAAAGTAAAGGATTGAATTATACTTTTGTTCCATTTGATGGAAGATCTGATTACGTTGGATTCATTGATAATGGAATTCCTGCTGGTGGAATTGCTACTGGAGCTGAAGGGGTTAAAACTGGGAAAGGACAAGAAATGTTTGGTGGGAAAGCTGGGGATTGGTTTGATCCATGTTATCATCAATTATGTGATGATTTAAGTAATCCTGATTATGAAGCTTGGCTTGTTAATACCCAATTGATTGCTCATTCTGTAGCTACATATGCTAAGAGTTTTGAAGGATTTCCTGAGAGAGAAGTAGGAGCTACCAGTGCATCTATTGGGGATGGGTTCAAATATAGAGGGTCCAATCTTGTTATGTGAACCACTGTGTTCGTATAATCATCACTGTGTTCATATACTCTATAATCATCACTGTGTTCATATACCAGAGTATACCCGTAGAGTCCTCCATTATTTTTTTAGCGGTGGCTGCAAATTTTGTTGGTTTATTCTTATCTTCATATCTGAGATTAAGAATAAATGATAGAGAGCTGGGAAAATGTCTACAGTTATTACAAAAGTTAGAAGTTGTATAGGTTTTGAATGTATTGACTCTGTTGTTTCATATCAGGTAGATTAGGTGGTCTGTTCTGTGGTGTAGTCTGTTCTGTTGCAGCATGTTCTGTTGCAGCATGTTGCACCCAAATGAGCAGTGCCATTAATTTCCTAAAACGTTGAATAAATCCGTAGGAAGATAAGAGAGAGACAGAGTCAGGGTCACAGATCGGATGATGGGTGACAGGTGATGGGTCATATAGGGTCAAGTATAGAAGTCAAAGGGTACATGTCTCAAGAACTTCAGGAACTCTAATGCCTCTATCGTCACTAATTGTCTTGTTTAAAAGATGGCATTTATATTTATTATAAAGTCAGTCCTATGAATAGAAATAGGAGAGAAAAGGTGGGGGGCGGCCAACATGTAAAAACCGCAAACTCTTAAGACCCTCTAACACCCCAGTAAAACCCCCTCGCGTCCACCAATGGTGGGGGAACAAATGCGAAATATGCGTGGGGGCACAGATATCACTGAATGGTGTACCCATAATCATACAAATCAATATCTAAATTATAGTGGAAGTATATTCCTGATTCAGTAAGCTTCCCGTTCAAATAATCGCCTGTCCCCCAATTTTTTTTCATTTATCTTTATCCATATAAATAGTCCAGAGAAATCCCCATCAATCTTGTCGTTTCTATCATGGCTACTAAAATGACCGTATCAGAATTAAAACCAAAAGTATTATGGATTGGCCGTAAGACTTATGCCAAATCCGGTTGGGAAGAATTGTCTAAAGTGGCACAAGTAGAATTTTGTACCTCCAAAAACCGGAAAGAATTCATTAGTGATTTAAAAGGAAAATATCAGGATGTCGTCAGTATTGCTAGATCATTTGAACTCGATCAAACCGGGAAATTCGATGAAGAATTAATTAATCAATTACCAGCCAGTGTTAAAAGTATTAGTCATTGTGGAGCCGGATATGATCAAGTCGAAGTCGAACCATTAATTAAGAGAAATATTCAATTGTCTAATGTCACCACTCCGGTAGAGGCCCCAACTGCTGATACTGCTATTTATTTAATATTATCAACATTAAGAAATTTTCAACAAAGTCATCATTTATTACTTGAAGGGAAATGGACCCCTGACAATAAATCTGCCGGGGCTTCTTTAGGGCATTTACCGGCTTATAGATCCGTAGGAATTTTAGGTATGGGAGGGATTGGTAGAGCCATTAGAGATAGACTTATTCCCTTCGGATTTAAACAAATCAATTATTATAATAGATCAAGATTACCACCGGAATTAGAAGGGGATTGTCAATATTTATCATTTGATGAATTGATTAGTCAAAGTGATATTATCTGTGTAAGTGTTCCATTAAATGCCAAAACTCATCATTTAATTAATAAATCGGCCATGGACAAAATGAAATCGGATGCCATTATAATCAATACTGCTAGAGGAGCTGTAATTGATGAATTGGAATTACTTGAAAAATTGAAAAATCATCAACTCGGAGGATTTGGAGCTGATGTATTTGAGCATGAACCGGAAGTTCCTAAACAATTATTACAATTACCAAATGTTGTTAGTTTACCACATATGGGGACTCATGCCCATGAATCGCATGTTGAAATGGAACAATTTGTAATTGATAATGTTAAAACATTCCTTTCTACTGGGAAGCTTATGACCGTAGTTCCCGAAATGAATGGGATTGATTTTGGTCATGAACCGGTTTTAAGTCAATAGATTAGAATCAATAGATTAGAAGAGGTGTGATTTGTTTTTATATATAAATATACTAGTAGTAATTAAAGGGTTAATTCCGACTCGGATCCTAATTTGAAGGTTTTATCATCGGATACATTTCGGACTAATTTCGGATATGTTCCTGAGTATAAGTTTCTTGTCATAGGTTCCTTGTCATAGGTTCCTTGTTATAGGTTCCGTTAATGATATCAACCGGATGTGTCAACTAAGGTATATGGAATCGTGTGGTATTTAATCCCGGTTCATGTGCCACCTCTGCTAATCGTTCAACTTGTAGTCCACTTAGTATATCTACTATCGATTGTACTACTACTGTTACTACTACTGTCACTGTTACCGTGACTACTACTGCTACAACTACTGTCTACTACCGTGACTACTACTGCTACCACTACTGCCACTACTACTGTTACTACTACTGCCACCACTGCCACCACTATCTATCTATTGTTCCACCCTATCACCTCATCGTCTTTATCATATTGCAAGCATTCTTCAATAATCGGTCTGCGTGTCTGAATCAATCTTGTCTAAGTCTACTCACCAGTGACTCAATTTAGCCAAAGTCTTACAAAATACTAATCTGATTTCTTTATATACTCCTCAATCCTCAGGCTATATCATTATACCTAATTGAATTGGTTATCTATTCCACTCCCCCTTACTCATATCTTCATCGTTATCTGGTTTTCATCCTTACCTATAATTACTCCCCCCTCGTCTATTCCGGCCACTCAGTGTATTTTGTTCGGATTTCAAATTTTTTTTTTTTTTTTTTTTTTTTTTTTTTTTTTTTTTTTTTTTTTTTTTTTTTTTTTTTTTTTTTTTTTTTTTTTTTTTTTTCTCATTTTATCTGAAAAATTCACAGGTCTCATCGACACATTAAATTGCGTTTGGACATTTTCAATTAACAATTACTCAATCTTAAGAGTACTAAATAGTCCCTATTGAAATCCCATAAGTGACTAAGTACCTATTTGGCCTTTGCAACCGTTTATTACTGCCATCATTTACTCAAACAAAACACACCCACTCCTCACTTATTCACCCCATATACAAACCCATAGACAACCATATATACAACCACATATATTGGTATCCTCATAATTAGTCGGTTAAATGATTCACAAACAATCAAATACAGGGCCTTTAGATACTCCCGCAACAATCATGAATAATAATGATGGACCTCCAGACCATAAACCGGTAGCCATGCCTGGTCATGATACAGTGGAGATTGACTATGAAGCATTACCACCAGATGCTTCATTATCAGCACATTTAACAGCAGGAGCATTTGCCGGAATTATGGAACATACGGTCATGTTCCCAATCGATTCCTTGAAAACTAGAATGCAAATCATTTCCAACAATCCTAAAGCTAGTGGTAGTTTAATAAATTCTATATCGAAGATTTCTGCTAGTGAAGGTGGTTATGCTTTATGGAGAGGAGTATCATCAGTAGTATTAGGAGCAGGACCTGCTCATGCAGTATATTTTTCAGTATTCGAAAGTACTAAAACCTTATTGGTCAATTATTTAACTAATAGTAAAAACACTAAACTTGTAACTGATGAAAATCATCCATTGATTGCTAGTGGGGCCGGAATAGCTGCTACCACTGCTTCTGATGCTTTAATGACTCCATTTGATGTATTAAAACAAAGAATGCAAGCTCAACATATGGATAAATCATCTCCCAATTCCATTCAATTGATGAAATTGGCGAAATCTTTATATAAATCGGAAGGGTTTTGGGCGTTTTATATATCTTATCCTACGACTTTATTTACTAGTATTCCATTTGCTGCTTTAAATTTTGGGTTCTACGAATATTCTTCATCGATTTTAAATCCTTCTGGTAATTATAACCCTTATTTACATTGTGTATCAGGAGCTATAGCTGGAGGAATAGCTGCAGCATTAACTAATCCATTAGATGTTATCAAGACGGCTTTACAAACTAAAGGGATATCCAATATTGAAGTCATCAAGAAAAGTACTGGGTTTAAAAGTGCTTTAAAGGCTTTATATGATCAAGGGGGTATGAAAATTTTTACTAGGGGGTTAAAACCTCGGATTGTGTTTAATGTACCAAGTACTGCTATATCATGGACTGCTTATGAAATGGCTAAAGAAGTGTTATTAAAAAATTAGTGATGATGTGAAATTCTGGTGATGTTAAACAGGGTTTTGTATGATAAATGTCCCGTTTTCTGGTTATTGTTTGTCTTTTGTGCCTTATGGGCTCCTTCTATATTCAATCTATGTATTAGTCTTGTATATAATAATATAACATAACAATCTTATGAAACCATCTGATAACAATCTGATAACCATCTGATAACCATCTGATAACCATCTGATCTTAGCAATCTCGATTACTTTTGAATTGCTTGTATCAATGCATTGGCTCTGGCAATGTGGGCTATTTCTCTTGGATGTCGTGATAATCGTTGGGCTACAAATGAAAATAGTACACATGATCCTAAGAATCCTAATAAATTAAAGAATGCAGTACGTGAATATAATCGTTCTTCTTCCTCTGTTCTGAATGACATGAAGATTTTTCGTATGCTAGAGATGATCATTGTGGTGGGGGGAGGGAAGTGAAAAGATGGAAGGTGAAAGGATGTAAGGTAATAACGATTTGAGATCTAATGGACTTAATGGGTACAAGAGTTTCTGTTCGGCTTCTGAGTGTCCCGCACTTTTCACTCTTCTCTTCTCTCTTTCCTCCAAACCTCCCCCCATTGTCGAACTCACGCTATTTATAAAAATAAACCTTTCCTCATAACTATGATCGGTATCGAGTTCTTCAAATTAATGAAGTTCGTATATTGCACTCAAGTGCCTTCTCTCTTCAAGAAGACCAACCATCCGTACTGGCTCCCATACAATTTATCACAAGCTGTAATTAAACTGTTAATTTTCTGATGCCAGTACCCAGCGTTTGCACGCCATGGAGCTCTCAAGAGCAGCTATATTTAACTACGGGCCTGATAACTAGTACCATTCCCGTAGTAATGGATGGAGAGAACCACCGAATTTCCCACCCGCATTTGGGGCCATCTCTCCCGAAAGAGTGACGTCCCCTTTGGTTCTATTGTAGACGGGTAAATACGAACAGTCACGAGAAAAGCTTAGAGCCACTACGCCAATGCGAGGTAAACTCACACAAAACCCTCGTATTTGGCCCATGTTTCCCCCCACTCTAGCCCGTTTTTTTTCGCAGTCATTTAGCATGTTATAATTTTTTGTTTTTTATCATAAAATTGATTGCAAAAATTAATTAATCATTTATGACTTGTTGTTCTCATCTGCTATGAATAATTCCTTGGTCCCCGGAGCCAAAAATGCACGGCACTCCACTTTCACAAAGTATTGGTATATCTTGTCGTCGGCCATTTGCTCATTCTATTTCATTACCATACTTTTCTTTCTTGCAATCTGCTATCATATCCGTCATGCTTTCAGTGAAAATAGTGTAGGAAATATCCCAACCGACACTGCAGATAATGAGTGTTTCCCTGATGTTAAAAATTTGAAGATAACCACCAATTTGCGCTATTATGCCTTACAATTGAAGTTGGATTTGCTAGAGTATAAAATTCAAACCGATGATGGGTATGTTTTGATTCTTCATCGATTGATAGATCCGAACCACTCCGAAGCAACCCGAGAGCTGATGCCTCCTATATTGTTACAACATGGGTTATTATCATCTTCAGGGTGTTATTTGACTTCTGGACTGAAGTCATTGGCAGTCTACTTCTTGAACCAGGGGTATGATGTATGGTTAGGAAACAATAGAAGTGGGTTTAATCCTCTTCATGGGTTTTTTCAAGGTAGTTTGATGCGTTCAGAGGAATATTGGGATTGGGATATTAAGGATTTGGCCTATTATGATATGCCTTGTGTAATCGATAATGTCTTAGCCCATAAATCATTATTCAAATCGCTTACCTTAGTGGGCCATCTGCAAGGATGTACTCAATCATTTTTATTGTTAAAAAATCCAATTCTCCAATCTTGTCATGAAAAAATTGAAACCTTTATAGCTTTAGCCCCTGCTATTTATCCGGGGATTTTATTTCATAAAAGGAAATTCTTAAGATTCATGTCATTGAAAACTCCCATTCTTTTTAATGTTTTCTTTGGAATTGGATGTTTCTTAAATAATTTAACTCAAGCTAGAAATCATTTTTATGATTTCAGTTTATTTGGGAAACTTGCCATAGTAATGTTCAATTATCTATTTGAATGGAATGGTAGAAGATGGAATACCAATCCTAAGGTCTGGCATATTCATTTTATTTTCAGTGTTAGTTACGTATCAAGTAAATTAATGACTTGGTGGGTATGTAAATGGAGACCTGATTCATTCAGAAATCAATTGGTTTCCAGAAACACATTTAAACAGAATTATAATGCTCAGGTGGTAGAGGATCCAAAATTTAATGTTAATGATGACCAAACTTTTTTCCCCTTTAAAGAATCGTGGTTTGATAATAACACTGGTGGTAGGGTCATACCGATGGTTATATTTAATGGAGACGTTGATAATTTGGTGGATGGGAAGAGATTGAATACTCATATGGTATCATTTGAATCAAATTATAAAATCAATGAGAATTTATTTATTTATAACATTCAAAACTATTCTCATTTAGATGTGGTTTGGGCCAATGAAGTAAATGAAACCATTGGACAAGAAGCTATCAAGAGAATAAATGAGCTTAAATGTTCACATAATCCTGGCGATGAGAAAAATCTTAATGAAAAATAGTAATGAATTAGCATAATACAACAATGGATCTATATACCCAAATCAAACGAACTTTTAAATGATATCTCTAAGATTCTAATCGGTGGCAGTTTCTACAACAATCTAATCGGTGGCAGTTTCTACAACATTCTAATCAGTAGCAGTTTCTACAACATTCTAATCAGCAGCAGTTTCTACAACATTCTAATCAGTAGCAGTTTCTACATGATTTTCAGCATTATCAAGAGCAATCCCAACGTTATCATAAAACAATTCCATGTCAATTGTTTTAGCAATAATGGATCCACTTGATTCATTTTTTTCATCTTCAAAATTACTACCATCTACAAAGAAGGTTTGACCATCTTTTTCACCCCCTTCAACTGCTCTTGCTCTTTTTCTAAACCATTCAAATCCATAGCCTTGTTCTCCTTCGAGTACTGGCAATAATGTGAACACAGCTAATGGATCATGTAATGGAGCTCCATCATATCCTTGGCCAGCATAAAGTTGATTATAATAAAAGTTTAAAATATTCTCATATGTCATCCTAACCACATTTTTACTAGGCTTATCAACAAATAATTTCTGTCTAACTTTGCTATCAGCTACTGCGGTATTGGTGATATTTAATCCATTGACGATAATTTTATTCATTAATATTTCATCCCCAAGGATTATATTGGCAGCCTTCGGATCTACAAATACATTAAATTCGGCATATTTGGTAACATTCCCAACCCCAAATCCACATCCCATGATGGGAACGTATTTGATTTTTTCCTTAACATCAGGAAATTTTTCAATCAAAAGAGCCATGTTTGTAAAAGCACCAGATGCCACCACACAAATTTCACCCGGATGGGCCAAAATTGCATCTCTCATGGCTTCTAAATAAGTTTTATCAGTACTGGCTTTTAGTTTAGGGGTTTCTGGTAAGTCTGCACCATCCATTCCTGATTCCCCATGAGCATAAGCAGCAAAGAATGGTTCTTTGGCCAATGGTTTTGATTCTCCAGGATAAACAGGAATGTGGTTAATCTTTAACAACTCCAATAATCCTAAAGCATTATGGGTAGTAGTCTCTAAAGGGGCATTTCCATGAACGGTGGAAATTCCTAAAAGGTTGAATTTTGGATGGAATAAGAGTAATAAAATAGCGAAAGCGTCATCAACACCAGGATCACAGTCAAGCCATATGGGGATTTTTTGATTGGACATAATTGGAATTTTAAAGGAGGGACGAAATTAAAGCAGTGCTTTAGTTAAGGTAGGTAACAAGAAAAAGAATAACAATAATAACAAGAAAGGTATAAACTTTAATGGATTGCAAAGACAGATGGAATTGTGGGGCGCGATGTGTGTTGGGCCGTTCTCGTAGTACCTGCACCACTACCCGTACCACTACCTGTACCACTACTTGTACCACTACCTGTACCACTACCTGTACCACCTCCTCTATATCTACCTCCTCTCACTTGTCCTCTCGTATATTTCTATAAATCTCCTCCCTCCTCTTCTACTGGTACTACAAATGCCCCTGCTAAAAATAATGCAGGCTCCTCAATATTATGATGTTGATAACTCAACACCCCTACTCCTCCAGCATCTAACATAAATTGTGGATTCACATTAAGCTCTTTCCCAACCCATCTAGCTGCAAAACATCTCAAAATATGTCCATGACCAACCACTATAATATCACAAGCTTCATTATTGTCTAATGCTTGTTTGTGAATAGCTTGGATTCTTCCAATCACCTTATCTAATCTTTGTTTAACTTGGTGGTGGACTTCTCCATTTTCACATCCATCTCTCCAAATATTCCAGTCATCACCTAATCCTCTAGATTTTCTGGATTCTACAATTTGCTTAGTTAATAATCCTTCATAATCACCATATTCCCATTCTCTTAAATCGTCTTCTTCTTCAATCTTAATATGAGATTTGGCAACATCATCAACTCCTTCAAGTAAAAGAGTGGCTGTTTGTTTGGCTCTGGTTCTTGGTGAAGTGATGACATACTTCAAATCCTTTGGTTTAATTAACTGAAATGGACTGGGTCCAATTAAATGTTTCCCGGTATTTTTCATTTGCTTAACTCCAAATGGGGTTAATTCAAGGTCGGTGATCGATGTATATTGTCCTGATTTAGACCATTCGGTTTGTCCATGACGAACAAATATAACTCTAGGGGTTGGTGCTTTAGCCATTGTGGTGTCAATAATCAATGATGATCTGAGATTGTTTGGTTTCTGGTGACAAGGCCATCTGGGGTGCGAACAAAAAAGAGCGAAAGAAATGAAAAAAAAAAAAATCCATCTGCACCAACTTGATCATAACATGTCCAAAGTAGAAGTTAAAACCAAGATCTTGGAGTTACTAAAGACGTTACCCAAGGATCAAATCAAACATTATGCATCATTTAGAGATGTTCAAATCGAAAGATTCTCCAGTCCTGAAGCCAATGAAATCTCTGAGAAAGATTTAAAGTTACAGTACATGGCATTACGAGATCTTGTTAATGACAAATATAAGAATTATTATAAATTAGATGACAAGTTATTGAGACCTAAGGGGAACCCTGAGTATTATAATAGGCTTTTAAGTGAGCTTAGAGGTGAAAAGAAGGAGTCATTTTGGACTGCTATTAGAACAGTTGTGTTTGGGAAGTGAATGATAAGAATGAGAACAGTGGAAGTGGATGAATGAAAGAGTGAATGGTGAAAGGATGTTTGACGTGGGTGGTGGGTCTCTTGTACATAGAATAATAGCCATAATATATAATATAGATAATGGTGTTTATACTTGAGTGGTTGACCAGATGGGGGTGGTTGACCAGATGGGGGTGTTTGGTTGGGGCTGCAGTCTTGTAGAGTTGATTGGATCATGTGGTTCCAACTTAGTTTTCCTATCTCGCATTGTCTCAAATATCTGAAAAATTTTGACGTAAACCTTAAAGGACTTGATCACCTGGAATCAATAACCCATATCCTTACCAAATCACAAAGGTCCTAAAGGCCCCAATTGCTATAGTAACCATTCCTGTCATTCGCCCATCGTCCCCCCTCCTCCCCCCTCCACCATGGTTAAAGGAGTCCAGAAACTTGTCCTCACAATTATTACCATCAGTTTCATCCTATTTGCAGTAATTAAATGGATTCGATCAGATGATCAATTCAGTCCGGAAGAAATTAATTCCATGTTACAGAACAAAGAAAAAGACATTGTCAGAATAAATAAAGTAGAATTAAAACCCCAAGGATTAGCTCCGCCTTATCTCGAACAGAAGTCCTATAAAGTAAAGAATTGGGACCTCATTGGTAATGCTATAGTTAAGAATCATGATTATATTAGATTAACAGCAGATCATCCTCATCAAGTAGGAAACATGTTTAGCAGTCAACCAGTTAATGCTCAATCATTTGAAATGGAATTGACTTTCCATATCCACAGTAAAAGTTCTCATTTAGTAGCAGATGGATTTGCCATTTGGTTTTTAAATAAAAAGTCTGAAATTGGTGATGTTTTTGGAGCACAAAATTATTTTAATGGTTTAGGAATAATGATAGATACTTATAAGAATGGGAAAAGAGGTCAATTCCCATATGTTAATTTAATGGTTGGTGATGGGAACACTGCTTACGATAAATCTACTGATGGTTATAATACTAGATTAGCTGGTTGTACTGCCCATCTGATTTTAAATCCTTCCAGTGGAGTCACTAAGGCAAGGATTGTTTATATTAAAGATGGATATTTCTCCTTGGATTTTAATTATGATAATAAACATGAGAATTGGATCAATTGTGTTACTTTAAATAATGTCAAATTACCAATAATCAAACATTTAGGATTCAGTGCTGAAACTGGTGATATTTCAGAAACGGTTGATATTCTTGAAAATAAGATGTACGGGTTATATAAACCAGATGGGACATTCATTGAAAGTGTCACTGAATTGGAGACTTTAATAAAGCAACAAGAATCAGATCCTGTGTTAGTTACTGATTCACAAAGGGATACTAAAAGATCATCTAGTAAGAAAACTAGAAAGTCATTAAGTCGATTGAGAAGAGCTGAAAAGAAGCTTAAACAACAACTGAAACAGAGAAATCTTGAAAAATATGGACATGAAGATTCGAATGTTTTCACTCACTTTCTTGGGAAGGTGGTTACCATGTTGAAATATTTGGTATATTTGTTCATATTTATTATTCTTGTATGGTTTGGGCTCATTACTTTCAGGGTGTTTAAGCAAAAGAAAAAGACAAAAGTCACGGGATTGTTAGATTAATTAGATTATATAAGGCTAGGCTATAAGGCTAGGCTAGGCTATATAAAGTTAATATGTACAAGTACAGAGTAACGTCTCACCTACTCATTCTTATTATCTACCACATGAATTGCATAAGTATCTCTCCCAGATCTAAATGCCCTATTAACTAACCCATTGAGAATGGCAGTCTTTTCTCCAGTAGGATTATAATTGTAATCAAAATCAACTTTATTGAACTTATTCATGGTTAAAAACTGAGCAAAGTCTTTATTAAAAGTATAATTATCTACCAAAATAGTAGCTTTACATCCTTTAGAATGTTTGATTTTCTTCTCTTTTAAATAATCTTTTAACATAATTGCTGACCTTTCCAAAACCCAATTCATCATAATTGGTTCAAAATTCAATGGTCTAAATGCTTTTCGAACATCCATCCCCGTGACTTTAATAAATAACGTACTATCATTAGATTTATCTAATAATGGCTTAATAGTTATACAAGCAATTGGTTCCTCCTTATATAACATAATTTGGGTGTTATCTCCTTGACTTAATAACTTCTTATCCTTTAAATTATTACTTTCTGGATCAAGTTTAGAAAATTTCGTCAATTCAAATCCATATAAATATTCAAGATATTTCCGGTTGGTAAGTTTATCCGTGATGACTTTGAATTCATCAGTAATCAAAAGAGAAACAATTCCCACCATTCCTAAGAATCCTAACATCACCATGGAATTAAAAAGTAATGAAACCCTTAATCCTTTATTGGCTTTGGTGATTTGAATAAACTCGGTAATTGATTCAGATACTTCGATATAATCCGATAAGATGTAATAGTTATATCCAGCCAATACCAAAAATAACATACTGATGGTATTTTTATCCCAAAGGATCAGTTTGGTCATCAAACTCTGCATTTGACGATAATAATCTCCATGTAATGATAATGAAGCTTCACTTAAATCTGGGGTTAATTTGGACACTTCTAAGGTTGATTTTTTGGTTCCATCCACTGGAGTATTTAAGTCCACTTTTTTCTGAGCGACCATGATGAAGGGCTGTATATGTGGGTTACAAGTTCTGGTTGAAAGTTCTTTAGATATGCTGTGTATCTATACGGTTTAAACTTATTTGTCACCCTTCTGTGAACCTGCTGTCAATCTGCTGTCAAGCTTCTGTCAAGCTGTTCTCACTCTCACTTTAAATATTTTTTCATCTTCTCATCTGGCTAATTTTTAAGCCATCTTTCTTTAAAATAATGCCTTCTACCATACACGTGGTACAGGATAAAGATTTTTTTTTTTATCTTTTGGCTTCTAAAAGTTTTAATAGTTCGGAGATGGTTTTATTTGTTGATCTTGTAGCTCGTAGATATTCGTATAGTTGAGGCTTTGTGTTGGTCTTGTGACGTTAAAATGGTGATAAGGTTTTATAAAGGTAAAGGTTGCGAAATTCAGAAATTGTGAAAAAATGCTAATAATTTATTGAAGAAATGAATAAATAGATAACTATAGTACAATTAGAGCTGTTGAGGGGGAGAGGGAGGAGCATCAGGAGCACTAGCAGCATCAGCGACAGCATCAGGAGCATCAGTAGGAGGTGCAACTTCAGCAGCAGGTGCAGCAGGGGGCATGGGGGTATCACCATCAGGGATCTCTTGTTTGTTAGTTTCAACATGTTCTCCAGGAGCTCCAGACCCCCCATCGCCAGAGTCTCCATTATTCTGACTGTTCATTTGTGGGTTTTCTGAATTCAGTGCTGATTGATATGATACAGACTCAGTCTCATTTAATTGATCCACCTGATTATTTCCATCTTGGATAGAATCACCCTTATTGGAATCGTGTGATTTTAACCGATCTTGTTCATCTTGTATTCTCTTACGTTCCTTTCTTCTTCTCTTCTTGGTTTCAAATTCATGCCATTCTCCTTGTATATCTTTCAAGAAAAATAATGGTTCTGGTTTTGGATCTTTAGTAAAATAATCATGAGTTAATGCCTGAGCAGCAGTTAATCTCTTATGAGGATTTAATTGTAATAAATTTTCGGCCAAGTCAAAGGCTTGATCAGACATCAATGATTTATATTGAGTATCAAAAGTTTTGACTTTATTAATTTTTGGTTTTAACATTTCAAACCATGGTAAATTTTGAATTTCGGGCCATTCATTTGAACTAGGGGTCCCCATAATATTAAATATTTTATGTAATTGACCAACTTCATCAAAACCTCTAAACACCGCTAATTTAGAATATAATTCTATTAATAAACATCCTACCCCCCATATATCAATTTCTCTCCCATAATCAGTTGATCCTAATAATAATTCAGGGGGTCTATACCAAAGGGTTATTACTCTATTAGTATAATCAGGACTTTCACCATCTTTTAAAATCTTCATGGTTCTAGCTAATCCAAAATCAGCAATTTTCAATCTTCCTATATTATCTAATAAAATATTAGATCCTTTAATATCTCGATGAATCACTCGTTTTAAATGTAAATAATTTAATCCTTCCATTAATTGTTTAAATATAAATTTCCGATGACTTTCTGATAAATTTAATTCAGGATGGGTTAATAACCCGGTTAAATCATGTTCCATATAATCAAATATCATAAAAATTTGATTGAATTCAACCATCATTTCTAGTAATCCAATGACATTTTTATGATCAAAACTTTGTAATAATTTAATTTCTCTTATAGCAGTTATAGGGAATCCTTCTCTTTCAGTCTCTAATCTTAATTTTTTAAGAGCCACATATTCATCAGTTATTTCGTTTTTGGCTTTATAAACTTTCCCATAAGTTCCTTCTCCAACTTGTTGAGTTCTTTGATAAATTTCATTGGTTCTTAGGGTTTTTATCAGATAAATTTGATATTTTTCTAATTTGGTTGGAACCTTTTTAGGAGGATAAGGTTTATAGGCGCTGGTCCCACTATTAGCACCATTGTATTTAGGTTTTTTATAAGAATAATTAGGATTATTATAATTAGGATTACTATAAGACCCAGATGAGCCTAATGGTCTTTTACTGTTATTGTTATTACCATTATGGTGACCAGAAGGCCCCGAGGATGATTGACGGGGAGAATGATTGGGATGTTTTCGATCTTTAAATCCTGAAGGACCAGAAGGAGGACCAGATCTTAACCCAGATGGTTTTAATCCAGGTTTTGGGCTAGATTTACCACCAGCAGGACCAGAAGGAGGGGGCCCCGGTTTATTAGATCCGTAATTGGACAGTGATCCGTAAGACCCATGAGAACTGGATCCTGATTGATGAGGTGGAATTGCTGGTCTATAATTGTCTCGTTTATGATACCTTTTAGGACCAGAAGGAACAAACTTATCAGGATTACTTTTAAACTTATTGTCGGTACGATTACGGGAATCATTGATTCGAGTACTTTTAGGCCCACTTGGAGGTGGGGGTCTATATCTATCAGACATGATTTAATACCCTCTGATAAATAGAGTCGAGGTGCCGGATACAACAATGAGTTTAAGTAACTATAAAGCGTTATATAATAACAAAAAGAGAGAAAACTGTACGCTGCGAAATTTTCAACAAGCAGAGCATTGAATGAGGGATTACCCGGAATCAAAAGTCCCACTCCACCCCACCAAATCTCTAATAATATCTCCAATGATAAACCCCAGGTATTTGTAGAGGCAGATATGGTATTAGACAAACATAGTGGATAATGATCATGTTAGTGTACTTGAGGTAAAGATGGTGAAAGGGATAATATGAACAAATGGTGAACAAGAAGATGTCGGGGGGGGAATGTCGCTCAGAAAATAAGCAAAGGCTAAATAAATTCAGTACGGCCCACCAGAAATACAACCCAGCTTAATAAGAGCCTACTTACTACAACTCCAATGGTACTCGGTATAATCACGTGCTAGTTCGTATGGGCCTTATGCTGGTGTATAATGTGTGGGGCTTATAAGCCTGCCCAGTGGAAACGGTTTTGGCTGCAAATTATGTAATGGACTGAGAGAGAGTAGAGAAATGAAGGTAGGGGAGTATGGTGGATGGAAGCTTGAAGGATTCCATCTGCCATAATTCACCGCTAGTTGTTTATTCTTAAGCCCAGTAAGCTATGAAGTATCCCTATGGAATAGACGTAGCCCTATAGTATAGAAGTAACCCCATCAGCTATATCTTTACAGATAAGAATATGCTGGCACACGACTCTATCTTTCGTGGGTGAGGGTGTTTGATTGCATGGGATAAATAAACAGCATCATTAACATTACATCTCTCATCAATTACAAGCAATGGTATGTCTTTAATTATATGCTATAGGCCGGGCTGGGGCCCAAAATAAGGGCTATACACTCTTGTTTGATCCAATTATCTCGCTAACATATCGTTTTAGTTAGGTAAAGTAGTTCATATTAGTGCTGATTTAGTGTTAGTTTCAGCTTTTTTAGCTGGTGTTAAAAGAAGCTCTGGGTTGACTCCTAAAGTTGACTCCATTGAAAACAAAGACTTGAGATATTACAGTGGGAAATATTTAGATGTGGGAGAATCTGTATTGGATTTAAGTATTGCTTATTTTGGATCAAGTGATTATTTTAAGCGTAGATGAGTGCCAAATGAGGTGCCAAATCAACTCAAACCTTATGAGCTGGGCCAGATCAACTGGAACCAACTGAAACCAGCTGAAACCTTGTATATAATTTGTTCTATTTATTTCGATATTCACCAGAACCTGGTTGATACTATTGTTATTATGCCCTCACGTGATTAGGTTAATATTATTATATAAGATGAATATAAAGCCACAGAAATAACATTAAATATTTATTAATTAATTATTTATTCACTCTAAAAACAAGTTAACAGAACAAGTCAACAGAATCAGAATCATTACTTATAGGGGGTTAAGGGAAAAAGGGAATCAAAATAAATAAATCATTCAACTGTCACCGATTTAGCTAAATTACGAGGGAAATCAACATCAATACCTCTATTAACAGCCAACCAATAACTCATTAATTGAACAGGAATAACATTTAATAACCCTTGTAAACAATCAACAGTAGTAGGGACCCGTAAAGTAGCCAAGGCCTTAGAATTAGTCAAAACATCATCCCCTTCATTACAAACGACAATAGGTCTACCATCTCTGGAAACCACTTGATTAATAGCATTTAAAACTTTAGGAAATAAAGAATCTCTAGTAGCAAAAGCAATAATTGGTAATTTATCATCAACTAAAGCTAATACCCCATGTTTTAATTCACCAGCTAATACTCCTTCTGAATGCATATAACTAATTTCTTTAATTTTAAGAGCTCCTTCTAAAGCGGTGGCATGTTGATAACCTCTACCTAATAATAATAAAGATTTTTGATCATTTAAATGATCATCACATAATTGTTTGATTTTATCTTCTAATTTTAATACTGATTTAATTTGTTCAGGGATTTTTTGTAATCCTTCAATGATTTCTTTATGACGATTCATTTTAGAAATTGAATCATTAGATAATGATAAAGCAAACATTACTAAAGCAATATATTGAGAAGTATAAGCCTTAGTAGAAGCAACCCCAATTTCTGGACCAGCATTAATATGGACCCCACAATGAGTTTGTCTTGACATACTTGAACCAACAGAATTAACAATCCCAACCGTTAAAGCCCCTCTTTCTAAACAATATTGTAAGGCTAACATAGAATCCGCAGTTTCACCTGATTGTGACACAAATACACAAGTATCATCTCTAAATACGGGAGATTTTCTATCTAAAAAGTCAGAAGCTAATTCAATTGAAACAGGAATTTCATTCAATTCTTCAAAAATTGATCTAGTAGCTAAACATGAATGATATGAAGTACCACAAGCAATCATAATAATTCTTCTACTTCTTCTAATAGCTGGTAAAAATGATCTTAATCCTCCTAAATTAATTTTATGATTATCAAAATCAATTCTACCTCTCATAGTATTAAAAGTAGAATCTGGTTGTTCAAAAATTTCCTTTTGCATAAAATGTTTATAAGGACCTTTCATAATTTCATTTAATTCCATTTCTAAAGTTTGAATTGGTCTAGTGGTAGAATCCCCAGCATTCTTTTTAGCTCTATGAATATGTAATTCCCCATCATAAATATGAGCAATATCATCATCTTCTAAAAATAATACTTTTTTAGTATGTTGAATAACTGAAGCAGGATCAGAACTTAAAAAGAATTCGGCTGGCATTGGTAATCCATCATCTGATAAGAAAGCTCTAGATTGTGAAGTTCTTAAATTATCATTTTGATTCCCAGTGACTGGTAATAATCCTAAATTTTTATGTTGATTATGATCGTCATTAACATTACCATTAGCACTACCATTTATAGCTCCTTGAGGTTGAGGATATTCTTGATTAGGTTCAGGGAATTCCACATCAACAAAATCAACTTTTAATTTTTTATCAGTTTTAACTCCTACTAATAATGGAGATCCTTTTCTAGTTCCAACCACTTCTCCTGGGTAATGGGTCGATTTAACTAATAACCCATATGACCCTTCTAATTCATATAATACTTGTTTAATCAAATCATTGAAATCTAATTCGATTCCAGCTTTTAAATTTGTATCATAAATATGTTTAAATAATTTAGCAATACATTCGGTATCGGTTTCAGATTCAAACTGATATCCTTTAGATAATAATAAAGTCTTTAATTCTCTGTAATTAGTGATGATCCCATTATGAACAATTACAAATTCACCTTTTAAATCCGATCTATGAGGATGACAATTTTCAACCATTGGTTGACCATGAGTAGCCCATCTAGTATGGGCAATTCCAGCATGACTATCAAATATAGTTGATCTTTTGATATCGGATTTTTCAAGTAATTCTTTCAAAACCTTGACTTTCCCAGGAGTTTTAACAATCAATGTTTCTCCCTTTTTATCATCATCAACAGCAATCCCACTGGAATCATATCCTCTATATTCTAATCGTTGTAATCCATCAATAAGAGTATCAACAATTTCTCCTCTTGATTTATCTACTAAGAAATTAACGTATCCAAAGATTCCACACATATTCTAACTGATTTTTATCTTGGGTTCTAAGGATTTATGACTTTATTTTCAATTTTTTTCGCCTATTGAATCCTAATTACTATATATATGTATTTGGCAATGAAATGGAATGAAATGAAATGAGGAAAACGATGCGAATTTATTTGTAAACTATTTTTGCACATTTTGTAAACAAACAAAAATTCTAGACTCACAGGAGGTACGAAGGGGCATAGGTTATTTATAGAGCGAGGGTGGAACGGCGGAGCTGTGGGATGATGGACTGAGAGTATATGGGGGGTGTGTGGGTAGGTATTGGGTATGGGTGTATGGGGTTATGGGTGTATAGGGCTGTAGTATCGGTGTTATGGGATGGATTCATGGGGAGGTATTATGTTTGGGTAGTGGAGGAGGTGGTGGTGGTGGTGGTAGTGGATAAGAGATCAGAGAATTTCAGGACTGCGCGTGTGGTCTGGTCTTAAGTGATGGGGTAGACATCTAGACACTGGTGGTGGTGGTACTGGTACTGGTGGTGGTAGTGTTGGGACTGGTACTGGTGGTGGTGTTGGGACTGGTGTTGACAATAACCTGAACTCCTCGGATTATCTTTACGTGTATTGTCCCTTATCTGCAAAGTTTGTTTGTTTCTGTTCCTGTGGGTTATTAAAGAACACGTCGGATTAATTAATTTTCCTATTGCAGAAAAAATAAAAATATGAGATGAGGCAGTATAGAGGGATAGAGTTATAGGGATGCTGTGAATGCAGAGACATCTGGGATGGGTGACCACTAGACTGAGTGACCACTAGACTGAGTGACCACTAGGATGGGTGACCACTAGACCGGGGGCCGAGTGACTTATACACTACAGTGTCTTATCCATACAGGGTCTTATCCATACAGAGTACAGAGAGTCTTATCCATACAGTGTCTTCAAAGAGTCTTCCATACGATGCCAGGAAGAGACTCCGTAGATACTTATGAAATATGGCTCTTTAAGTGGGGTGGCTGTGGGTAATACGATTTGACTGACCTAGGTGTTACTCAATGGTTGTCTTAGTCGTCCTAAGTCTCATATCTTGTCCTCATTCCTCATCCTCACTGTCCTTACCAATAATCTGGTCTGAGCAAAACCCTCTGAGCAAAACCCTCTGAGCAAAACCCTCTGAGCAAAATCCTCTGAGCAAAACCCTCTGGATCTCTCGGCCTCTTCTCTCATTCGCGACTTTTCTCAATATCATCTTACCCCATTATCCCCATACCTCCATGTTTAAGCTACTATCTAGATCATTCCCAGGGAATCCCTCATCCGTCTTGAAATCAACCCTCAAACCAACCCTCCGGTCTAACCCCAAACTTCGGTTCCAACCTTCCTTATGGCTTTCCACCTCCTACAGCACTTCCAATATCTACAAGAAAAAGAAACTTATTTCAACCATGGATGGGTTCAGAAGGTCTACTAATAATCAAGAAACTGTCAGTAAAATCTTACAATTGATCAATAAATCAGATGATTACACCAGTACCACCTCCAATGAATTGAATCAATATTTACGGTTAATCAGTTGCATTACAATCAGTGACTCCATTGATTTCAGTTCCTTATGTAAAATATTTAATCAACTCCCCAACATCTCCTCCGAATATCGAGTAATAATTCCAGATGAAGTAATTCATTTACTGCTTGAACCACATAAAGATTTAATTATCCTTAGTAATGGAACTGTCATTGGTTGGAATTATGGTGAAGAAGAACTAACTTCATTAATCTCATCTCTTCAGATCACTGATGCTATAAATGAACAATATCCATTTGAAAGTGATGAATTTGATTATGTTCAATTAATGGAACTCCCTACCAATCCTAAAAATAACGGGAATTCATATATGATCAATGATATTATTATTATCCAAGGAATCAATCAAGAACGGATGTTATTGGATAAAATCGCCTTTTCAATTGGATTATCTAGATCTACTCGATTATCAGTATTAGAGAATAATTTGGAAGAGTTTCTAAAATTGACCAAATTAAACTCATTAAATTTATCAACTGGTGATAAAATCACTACTACTGAACTGGAAGTATTGAAGTTGACGGGGAAATTATTCCTTTTAAGAGGTAAACTTAATTTATATAATGAATTGATTGATACTCCTGATTTGTATTGGAGTGAGCCAACATTAGAAAAAATCTACCAAATGATTTCTTCTAATTTAGATATAAACTCAAGAATATCCATTTTGAATAGGAAATTAGATTATGCTACTGAAGAACAAAGAGCGTTTTTGGGGTTATTGAATGAGAAAAAAAGTACCAGATTGGAGTGGACCATCATAGTGTTGATATTGATTGAGGTTGGATTCGAGACGTATCGGTTTTTAGGGGAACCTTAAGGCTCTCAAGTACCTGTAAATATAATTAGTTGACTTGTAAATACATAATCTAACTCTATGTCGTGTGGCCCTCACCTTGTTATCACCATCATCCGGTAACGGGATAATCAAGCTGGTCGTGGCATGCTCGCGATGACTCAAAGGGTTCATTATCAAACCAATCATATGTCAGTGTGTGTGTTAGCATCAGAAAAAGCCATACCATACTAATCCCTACTTTTTCCTAATAGCTCCTATCACTCGATACCCGTGACGAAAACCTTCGCCTAGATCTCATTGAATCTAATCCATTAACCAGTACCTCCTTCCCATTGCTTTATCCATCTTCTTGTCATCTTTCTTGCTCATACCACTGCTCTCCGCATTGTGCATCACACCACCTGTACCACTGCTGCTGTTGTTGCAGCAGAGCTCACTAGGGTCCTGTTCATCATACTAATAACCTGCTTACCACCCTAGTGCCCTGCTCACCATACTAATGTCATTCCCGTTGTACTTCCCCTGGCCCCTATTGTTCTTGTCCCGCTTCTCCTGTTCCTGCTCATACTGTTTCACCTCGCATCTCTTCTCGTCTTGATCACCCTGAGGAGGCTTAACTAATCCCACTGCTCCAATCTAATTCGTTCGATAAAGCCTTGTCTGGTTGGGTTACGCACACCTTTGACACATTTTTTCTCATCCTAAAACCGTTAGTCAATTTATCTCATCAGCAAAACACAGAGTCAAATATTAATCACAGACATTCCTGAGATAAATTTTTAAGGTTTTTTTTTTTTTTTTCTCCTTTCCTCTTCTTCTTCTCTTATTGTATAATTATCTGTTTCTATATCTATTTGTGTTTTTATAAACATCCGATCAAATGGTTTTGACAAAGAAAGAACTATTCAATAATAATGATTATGATCCAAGTCTTATTCTATTATTCACGATAGCTTCAGCACTTATATGGATTATGGTACCGGGATTGGCATTTTTATATAGTGGATTGGCTAGAAGAAAAAGTGCATTATCAATGGTATGGATTGTGTTGGTAACATCATTTGTAGGAATATTCCAATGGTATTTTTGGGGGTATTCGTTAGCCTTTTCAAGTTCTAGTAATAATTTTATTGGGAATTTAAAGTATTTTGGATTCCAACATATGACTGATGAACCAACAGATGCATCCACCACATATCCCGAATTGGCATTTGCTATATTTCAAATGCAATTTATGTTGGTAACTGTAGCTATTTTAGCAGGAGCATTGATTGGTGAAAGAGGTAGATTTATTCCTGCTTGTATATTTATATTTTGTTGGGCTACTATCGTTTATTGTCCAGTGGTTTATTGGATTTGGGGTGGTGGTTGGGCCTCAACCTGGCATGGTGGTGCTTTAGATTATGCTGGTGGAGGTCCTGTAGAAATTTTATCGGGGGTTTCAGCATTTGTATATTCAGCTGTATTAGGAAGAAGAAATAAAACTTTAATGATCAATTATAGACCTCATAATATTTCAACCATTAGTTTAGGAACCATTTTATTGTATGTGGGGTGGTTATTTTTCAATGGATTTTCTTGTGCTAATGCTTCTATTAAAGTTCCTTATTCAATGATGAATACTCATTTAACGGCCGCTTTTGGGGCCATATCTTGGTGTGCATTAGATTATAGATTAGAGAAAAAATGGACTATGGTTGGAATTTGTTCTGGTACAATTTCTGGATTAGTAGCAGCTACTCCTGCTAGTGGAATAATTCCTTTATGGGCATCAGTGATTTTAGGAATTGTGTCAGGAATTGTTTGTAATTTATCTACTCAAATTAAATATTTATTAAGAGTTGATGATTCACTTGATGTATTAGCAGAGCACGGAATCGCTGGGGTTGTTGGGTTACTTTTTAATGCTTTATTTGGTAGTAAAACTGTCATTGGATTAGATGGGGTATTTGATCATGATGGTGGTTGGTTAGATCATAATTATAAACAATTATATATTCAAATTGTTTATATTTTAGCTACTGCTGCTTACTCTGGTGGGGTAACTTTTGTCATTTGTTTTGTTATTAATTTAATTCCTGGTTTAGGCTTAAGAGTTGATTATAATGGTGAAGAGATTGGTCTTGATGAAGATCAAATTGGTGAATTTGCTTATGATTATGTTGAAGTTAGAAGAGATTATCTTGCATGGTCAAATCCTAATCCGGTAGTGGTTCCTACTCATAGTAATCCAACTATGTCTAATTCAAATTCTCCTTCACCAAAAGTTGAAAAATCTTCGGGTCAACAAGTTAATAATGATGAATATGAAAATTATCACCAACCTCAAGAAGTATTTGAAGGACAAACTCCTGGAAATGCTTCAGATACAAGAGATACTATTGGAATGGATAATGAAAAACACTAATACGAAAAACAAGTTTAATGGGATTTCTGGCATATTTTTCATGTATAATTAGGAAGGTAATAAATATTTATAAGTATGGTTGTGTTAGCAGTCTCTCTCTCTCTCTCTCACTCTCTCTCACTCTCTCTCTCTCTCTCTCTCTCACTTATTCAGTTCCGCTGGTCCTAAATCACAGTCCGGAACCGCACCGATTTCTTTTTTGACTCATAGAAAAATTTTCAAATCACAATCATATAAGTATATTTTTGATTCCTAGCAATTAATTTAATAGACCACTATTATCTTTTTTATTATCAATCGATAATGTTTGTTCAAAATATTAAAGCTTGTCGTAAGACAAGCCTCAATAGGATGATAAAGTCTACAACCACCAAAAGAATACCCACTAGAACCATTACCAATACCAATTTATCTAAAGCTACCATGACCCAATCTACTGGGAATAATAATTCTAGACCAACCCCAGCCCCAGCTTTTAATCAAGCTAATCCAACTGGTAATAAACCAATAAATAAATATACATCAGAATCGCCAGAAGCTTTAATGGATGATTCATTTATTGGACTCACTGGTGGGGAAATATTTCATGAAATGATGTTAAGACATAATGTTGATACCGTATTTGGATATGCTGGTGGGGCTATTTTACCAGTATTTGATGCTATTTATAATTCAGATAAATTCAAATTTGTATTACCAAGACATGAACAAGGTGCCGGACATATGGCAGAAGGTTATGCTAAAGCTAGTGGAAAACCTGGGGTTGTATTAGTTACTTCCGGTCCAGGGGCTACTAATGTTATTACTCCATTAGCTGATGCTTTAATGGATGGAGTTCCTTTAGTGGTATTTTCTGGTCAAGTTCCAACTACTGCTATTGGTACTGATGCTTTTCAAGAAGCTGATGTTATTGGGATTTCTAGATCTTGTACCAAATGGAATGTAATGGTTAAAAATGTAGCTGAATTACCAAGGAGAATTAATGAAGCTTTTGAAATCGCTACTACTGGTAGACCAGGACCTGTTTTGGTAGATTTACCAAAAGATGTTACTGGTGCTATTTTAAGAGAATCTATTCCAATCAATACCACTTTACCATCTAATGCATTAAGCCAAATTACTAAAAAAGTTGCTAATGAATTTACTAATGAAGCCATTAAAAGAGCTGCTGATATTATCAATATTGCTAAAAAACCAGTATTATATGTAGGGGCAGGAGTATTAAATAATCCTGACGGTCCAAAACTTTTAAAAGAATTAAGTGATAAAGCCATTATTCCTGTAACTACTACTATTCAAGGATTAGGAGGATTTGATCAAAATGATCCAAAATCTTTAGATTTTCTTGGTATGCATGGATCCGCTGCTGCTAATACTGCTGTACAAAATGCTGATTTAATCATTGCTTTGGGGGCTAGATTTGATGATAGAGTTACTTTAAACGTATCTAAATTTGCTCCTCAAGCCAAATTAGCAGCCCAAGAAAACAGAGGAGGAATTATTCATTTTGAAATTAGTCCTAAAAATATTAATAAAGTAGTTGAAGCTACTGAAGCAGTTGAAGGGGATCTTACCACTAATTTAAAGAAAATCTTACCATTGATTAATAAAGTAAATGAAAGATCTGAATGGATGGAAAATATAACTACTTGGAAAGAAAAATATCCTTATAGATATTTATTAGAAGAACCAGGTTCAAGAATTAAACCTCAAACTTTAATCAAAGAAATTTCTAAACAATCTTCAACTTATGGTAAAGATGTTCTTGTTACTACCGGAGTTGGTCAACATCAAATGTGGGCCGCTCAATATTTTACTTGGACTAAACCAAGAACTATGATTACTTCTGGTGGGTTAGGTACTATGGGATTCGGATTACCAGCAGCTATTGGTGCTCAAGTTGCTAAACCTGATGCTATTGTTATTGATATTGATGGAGATGCTTCATTCAATATGACCTTGACTGAATTATCATCTGCTGTTCAAGCTGGTGCTCCAATTAAAGTTTGTGTGTTGAATAATGAAGAACAAGGTATGGTTACTCAATGGCAATCATTATTTTATGAACATAGATATTCTCATACTCATCAAAGTAATCCTGATTTCATGAAATTAGCTGAAGCTGTTGGTATTAAAGGTATTAGACTTTCTGATCAAGCTGATATTCAATCTAAAATTAAAGAATTCTTAGATTATCCTGGTCCTGTTTTATTAGAAGCCGTGGTAGAAAAGAAAGTCCCTGTCTTACCTATGGTACCTGCTGGTAAAGGTTTAGATGAATTTATTCTTTATGATGAACAAGTCGAAAGAGAAGAAAAGAAATTAAGACATGAAAGAACCGGTGGTCTTTATTAAACATATTCATTTTAAAAAGTACATTTAACAAAAGAAAAGAAAAAAAAATAGATGTCATCTCATGATGACTACTTTAACTTTAGTTCCAGTTACTGGGATCATGAAAAATCCAAGTAACCGTTTTATTTTATGATTATTTTTTTTATAGTTCAGTTTCCATTTCTGATTAGTTATTCAAGATATTTGCAATAAAAGATATTTATTTGAGGCGTGTGAGGTGTAGTAGGGTGTGGTAGGGTGTAGATATGGTGGTGTAGATATGGTGGTGTAGATATGGTGTACGGTGTAGATATGGTATAGTTAAAAATAATGGCAGCAAAAAAAATCAAGAGCCCGACGCGGGGCTCGAACCCGCAACCTTTTGATTAAGAGTCAAATGCTCTACCGATTGAGCTAGCCAGGCGCTCATGCGTTGAAATTTGCGTTCGAGGCTATAAGATTCTAGTACGGTTTTCGATTTTTTTACTTAATAGTTAAAGAATAGAATTTTCAATAGCATGTAATGGTATCAGGTATCTACTCTATTGTAAAACCGTTGATTTCATTATATCTAATAGGATTTCATATGTTTTGGGTCATACAAGGGATTTACTAACATTAACCTTACAAGTGCTAGTAGAAATCAATTTTTGCGAAAGATCTCTTCTTGCCTAAAAAACTGTGAAATTTAGATTACGCCAGATAGTTAAATTCCTGATTGTTGGATCCTCACAAGCTAATCCAACGCCTTTTAAGGTATAAAACCATAAACACTATAACCTACCAATGGCAGCGAAACTGAGCCTTCCTACTTCAACCAATAGACTACTCTACAGTTTGTCCAGTGGAGTTGCAGAGAGACTACTCCTCCTCTGGTGTAGTACCGGATTCTTCCTCAGTCTCTACCACCACTCTCTACCATCACCCTCTACCAAACCCTAGTGCTTCTATATCAGTAACTTTACCCGGAGCCATTCCTCATCTGATCTACACCTATATAAAAAAATCATTACCCTCTTGTATTACAGTTCCTAAAACTCCCGAATATTGCTTTACAAAATTCTGACTGATTAAGGTTTTTTTTTGTCATGTGATTGAGATCATTTCAAAGGACGCAAGGGATCCTGGGTCCTCCCCACATTTACTACAACATTTTCATATAAAACTTATACAGACTATTCTTATCATATTCTATAAATCATTAGCTATCCAATCATATAAGTTTACCTCTATACCATTCATTTTAATCCTATCCCATTATCCCCCGGTTCCTTTTTACCTTAAGGATTTTGTGTAACATTATTGAAAATCTGGGGAATAAAGGGTGCTCACGAAAAACGCTCTCACTCATTTATCCATTTATCCGAGCATCTCCATATTTCATAATATTTATTTATTCAAATAGTTCCATCATTATTGGATACTTTATTTAACCCCCATAATCTTTGATCTTTAATTTTTGCTTTTAGGATCTTAATAAGGATAACATATTGAAATAGGTGTTTATTCCAATACTCCAAAAGTATGGCCAAATCGTCAAAGAAAGAAAATGGTCTCACGGCGTCCAGTTCTACTGATTCTGGACATCAAAATGGGACTGGGACTGGGACTGGGACTAAACCTGACAAAGCTGCATCAAATCTCAAATTAATTAACACTAATGCTGGTAGGAGAGTTAGTCAAGCATGTGATCGATGTAGAATTAAGAAAATTAAATGTGATGGATTGACTCCATGTCTTAATTGTTCCAAGATTGGATTTGATTGTAAAACTAGTGATAAATTAACTAGAAGAGCTTTTCCTAAAGGGTATACGGAAAATCTTGAAAATATCGTAAAGACTTTAGAGCAAGAGAATAAAAGATTAAAATTAAAAGCTGGGGAACCAGTCACTGATGATAGTGCTGTTTTGGGTCATACCAATGCTGGGATTCCGTTACAATCTTCACCATCTCAAGTATTTCCACCTCAGCAATATCAACAACAACAATATCAACAAGACCTATACCAACAGGACCAACATCACCAACAAGATATTAATGATAATAAACCCGTCACGTTAACCACCAAAAACACCACTGTTCAAATCAATAATCCCATTGATCAAATTTTTAACTTGAATAAAAAAGGAATCATCATTGGGAACGATAATTTAAACTTTGAATCTCAATTTAATCACCTTTTAATTAACTTAAACTTACCATTTTTAAAAATCACCAATAGTCATAATTACCTATTAGATGATCCTGATTCATATTTATATCATCCATCATCTGCATCGTATAACCAATTCCATAATAAAGATCTTGATGTCATTTATAATCCATTAACTTCCAATAATTCTAGTCATGATGATTATTTACATGAATTATCAAACTTGACCAATAACCAATTACCTATGGATATTTATGATTTATTCATTAAATTGATTAATAATTTCAAAAAAATCTTTAGTAATAAAAAACAATTGGATAATCAAATCACTCAATATTTTCTAAATTACAATGTGTTTATTCCAATTTTTGATTATAAAAAATTCATGGAAAGTTATGATAATTTCCACACCATGTATCCATTTATGTTTACCTATGATGATGCTACTATTAATGGATTCAACATTCTGAATAATGATTATCATGTAGTCAATGAATATCTTATGGTGGTTATTCAAATTTATGCCATGATAATGATGAATGATCCTACCATTAATTTGAATTTATTACTTAATCATTCAAATCCTCGATATTCCTTTGATAAAAATTTTCATAATAATCCAGCTAATTCCAATCATAATTCCAATTCTGATATGAAAACTAATACTAATCCAAGTACAAATCCAAGTACAAATCCAAATACTCATTCAAATCCAAATGCTAATGATCTAAAAAATAAAAATATCATTAGATCTTTATACGATTTTCTTCCTTATTTTAATGTATTTCATGTATCAGTAAATCTGCTTCAAACTTATTTACTATTCTTCTATTTCTCCTTATTAACAAATAATAAAGAGAAATCTTTAGTATTATCATCATTGATAAATGCATTTATTGGAATCCTTGGAATTAATCTAAATAGTAAAAATCTTTTCTTTAATGATTTATCATTAAGCATACAAAATAAAAGAGATCGAGTTAAAATCTTTTGGGTATTTAAAGTATTATTAAAATGTTTTAATTTGAAATTTGGATTTAAACCAAGTTTGAATACTACGGTAATTAATCCCGTTACAATTGATAGATATTTTGAATTAACTCCTGAAAAATTAAGTCTGTTATTAGAATATGATAATCATGATGGTAATAGTCATCAGAATTCAACCACTGTAGGGTTAATATCTTCAGATGATGATGAACATGTTGATGAATTATTTAAAACCTTATTAAAACCGAGTGTAGAGTTTTTAAATCTAGTTAATATCATTATTCCATCATCATTTTCTCCAAATTATTATCAATATTTAAAAGGTGATAATCAACCATCATCTCCAAAAAAATCACATCCTAAAAACCTTGAATGGATTTTAAATGATGAAGATGGTGATGGGAATGATGGGAATTTAAATTATAACTTTGCTCAATTTCAAACCATTGATAATAATTTAGCAGACTGGAGAGAATCATTGAAATTAAAAGAATTAAATTTATTGCCATTACAATTAAAAATGAATTTACCAAAAATTAAATTTGATCCTAATGATTTTAATCCTCAAGTAACAAATTTATATCATTGTATAAATATTCGAAATTTGAATGAACTTGAAAATTTTGGAATTAGTATGGAAGGTCTTAATTATTATTATTCTAATGGAATTCCTGATATTGATACTGCAGCAACCTTAATAAAAATTCAACTTAATTTCCATTATTTATTAATTAGATCTCAAAACTATTTAAATTTCATTGTTGATAAAGACCTTAATACTCATTATTATTCAAAGGTTTCCAATATTTCTAAAGAGTTTTTAGAATATTTTATCATCATTTTTAAACATGTTGCTGAATCCATAGAAGAATCTGAACATGACTCATCATTATCATCATCATCATCAAAAAATTTCATTCATCATAATCCTCATAGTACTGGAACTAATCCAGTAATATTAGGAAGTTTAGGATTAGATGTTGATGAAGATGGATTTGTTATTAATGATTTCTCTGCTAAAAGACGTAAAACTAATAATCCAATTAATTCTGGAGTTCATGATAAAACTAGAACCATTCCAATTTCTCCATTTAATGCTATGTTAAATGGACTTTCAATGACAGTGGTTAATGTTAAAAAAACTATCATCTTACAAATGTTATATTTGTTAATTAGTTCCATAAGGTTTATTAAGAAAGACAATCATATTGATAACATTATTTATGAGGTATTGAATTCAAGCATTGATGTATTTATTAAATGCTTTATCAATTATCAAGTAAATGCTAAGCCATACCATAGTAATACCAAGACTGCTAGTAATAAAGTTAAAGAAGATGAATTATTTAAAAAATTAATGAATGATGAATTAAGAGATGAAATATTAAGTGAACAACAACAACATAATGATCAAGATGATGGTGATAATATCAAAGATGATATAAATGATTATAATCTTGATTTTGATAATCAGTTATATTTCAGTAACTTTAATCAAATCACTGACATTGATTGGGATGATGAAGATATGGATGAAGATTTAAAGTATTTAAAGATTTTAAAATTTATCAAGTATAAAATGAATCAAATCAAAGAGATTTCGAAAAGGAAACAGAGGTTTAGTGACAGGAAACGAACCGGAAAATCACAAGGTACTGGATTACCACAAGCACAAGCACAGACACATGAACAAGCACAGACTCAACATATTTCAAATAAACATCCACTTTTTGGGGCACCCATATCAGGCCCGGGCCCAGGTTCAGGTTCAGGTCCAGGTCAAGGTTCAGGTCCAGGTCCAGGTACAGCTCCACCTCCAGTATCAGTACCAGCCCCACCGTCAATCCATAATTTCTATACTGGAATGGAACAACCAGCTGGAACTACTGGTTCACCACCAACCAAATATCCTGACTCATTGACAAAAATGCCGTCGATTTCTAAATTAGATTATCTTCTTCCAGATGAAAACTTCCCTACTCATACGTTCCCTGGGTCTACATTTCCAACCAATTCAAAATTTAAAGACTATATAGCCAGTCCAAGTAAAGGAGATGATGAATTAATTAAACGAGAAAAGTTAGCTGCAAACGATTTAATGAGTCTTAAAAGAGGAAGTACTGGTTCACAACCAGGAATGAATTCTATGGCTCATACTCCAAACCAAAGTCCATCTCATAAACACACTCAACCTCAAGGGTCACCTAGTTAAATATGTATTATACTACTATGTACTATGATTCTAATTGTAAACATTATATTACCACTATTAGAAACTAATGGCACCATATACTTTATACTATTTAACAGTCTCTAAACATATTCGCAGTAATTTCGCAGTAATTTATTCGCATCGTAATCGTACTCATCTTGACTGCTGAATAAACTAAGAATACAGGGTAGTTAATGGGTATATAATTTATGGATTCCTATGTTTAGAAGGACACATTTACTGCTTAGAGCCCTCAGTACTTATAGATCCTCAGTAGCAGAATCAGTCAAAACCTGTGTATCATCCAATCAGTTCGAAAAAGCCCATGAGATTTTAAATAAATGTCAACTATCATATTCAGATTCAGTCAATATTCTTCAAACCTGTTACAATATTCGTCATAGAAATGCTTTTCCTATGATAATGGAAATAGGAGCCAATGCGTTTTCTAATACCACTTATTCAGAATCTCAGCTGTCCACAGTCGGTTATTTCTTCTTAAGAGCTTTAACTAATAATCAACAACTTAATATCTTACGAGATTTAAAACATTTTTGGGAGTCTACATTTGGTAATAACAACAATCCTAGTTTAGATCCACTATATTATTCGGTATTTATCCATACCTATATTAACTTGAATCAACCAGTGTTAGCATTTGAATACTATTTAAATTGTTTCAATCAATTATCGGATGATTATCCTGACCTTTTAATTTCTCATCAATTACCCACCATTAGATTATTAACACTTCTTGTTGATTTCAATGATTGCCAAAGTGTCAGCAAAATATTACTGTTAGTAACAGCTGAGGAATCGGTTAAGTCAGATTCTCAAACAATCATTACCCCTGCCAGTTGGTTAATATATTTATCATTAGCATGTAATCAAAATGACTATCAATTGGTGCGAACCATTTATGATAATTATATTATGAATGGATTTGATCATACTAGAATTAGTGATGATGTATTATTCAATAAGGATGTGGTCGATTTATTTGATAAGAAAGGAATGACTGAACTGGTGGTGTATTTAATTCTTCATACGTTATGTACAAATGGTGATACTTCTAGAGCTTTAACTTTGATAGAATCATTTTATATTCATCGAGTATTAAAAGGGGAAACAGCTTTTACAAAAGATTTATTTATTATGGTGGTAGAAGCTTATTGTTCAACCATTAATGATGAAATTGATCATCTCCACCCTTCTGATTACAAGGATTATCATGACTCCAGTATAGAACGAGTATTGGATGTCATAGGTAGTTATTTAAATAAACCATCATCTGAGGAACCCTTGTGTTATAAAGATATATCTCAATACCTATCACATAAATTCATGAACTATAGAGTTTATGATGATAAAATTGATCGGAACTTAACAAAACAACAAATATTAAGCCACAAGAACAATATGGATTCATTAGATACCAAGCCGGTTAAACCAATAAAGAATGCCAATAGAAATATGGCGATTTCACCATTTGGAAATGTTCTTGCTAATTTAAAAATTTTAAATGAATTCACCATTAGCCATATAAAATATATTCAAACTCAAAACCTCCCTCCTAAAACTATTAATATATTTATAAACTGTGTGTTAAATCATATTAATTTATATCAGAATTTTTCAGGAATGGCCAGTGTATTGACTGAGATTCACCAATATAATCCAAAATTCATTGATGAATGGCTTGACAAGGATCTGATGAATATCATCTTAAATTGTATGGCCAAATACAATTCTTGTAAATTAAGTTCATTACATTTATTCAAATTTATGAGGTCAAATGGTCAATTAACTCATGATCAATACTATTGGTTTATTTCATCCATTTTACGAGGGAATTTTTATGCTCAATTGAAATATTACTTGTATTATTATATAAAAGATTTAGGGTCTATTGGGCCTAAAACAATGGACCTTCTTAATGAGTTACCTGTTGATATTAGAAATGATATGAATGCAAATACGGACATTTCTAATATGATTAATGACAATTCTACTAAAGGTTTGGTGGTAGAGGAGCCTGTAATTACTGCGGATCAATTGGAAAACTTTAACAGACTTTATTATCATAACATTGACGAAAGAGATTTTAATTATATAAGCTATGTGTTTAAATGATTACATGTATATTACATTCTGTATATATATCTATATATATATATATTTATTGGTATCAAAAATACAAAATCGCAGGGGGAAATGACAAAATGAGGGGACTTTAAAAGTTCAATCCATCAAGAATACTTTGTTTAGCTTCTTTATCAAAAAAGTCTTTACCAGTATTTTCATTAGTAAAAGAATTGGAAAAACTTGAAGAAAAACTTGAATTAAACGTAGATCCTAACATTGTTGAATCCACCGCCATTCTCATAATGTTATCAGCATGACAAGCAAGATGATCATAATCTGAATCTTCATGATCATCAGCATCATTATGAATAGAAAATTGAGAATTGGCAGTAGTTCCAGAGACAGCTGAGCCACCAGACATGGCTCCAATATTAACCCCACTACCACTAGTACTACCGCTAATACCGGTACTCTTATTATTAGACATAGATACCAACGAGGCTTGATCCATTCTTAATAATTTCTGTTTAATATTCTTCGAGCTTTTCCTCTTCAATGTATTATTATGAGTGTCTTTAACTACTGATACGGGAGTAGCTGACCGTTGTTTTACCTTTCCAGAAGGTGAAAAATAAATGGTTTTATTGGTGACAGGGGTAGATTTATTAGAATTGGACCCATTAATAATAGCCATGTTTGATCTGGTAGTTGATGTTGATGTTGTAATAGTGGATTCGGAATCTCCTTTTCTAGCGATTCTATTGTAATTTTTACCAGAAGTTAATTTAGAACTGTTATAATTAATGTCATTATCAGCATGATTATTTTTTTCAATATCAATAAGGAAACCTTCAATTTTGGTTCTACTAGCTTGCAAGATACTATTTAAAGGGTTTTCATATTTTGGTGTGGGCATATTTCCATGGAATACTTTATTAATAGGCTTATTGCTTTTAGTAGGTTGAGATATTTCCGAAATTCTGGGGAGTTTTAATGTTTGAGAAAGAAGGATATCTCTTGGAATATGTGATGGTGCTTCTATTTTACTATCATAAATGGGGTAAGTATATTGTAAGGAGGTAAAATATTTGTCTGTATCGATTGAAGTGGTCATAATGTTTTCTGAAATAGTCTATTATTCTATAAGGATCAATGGATGAAGGGATGAACAAATATATTGATGGAGGGAGATCCAGTCAATAATACAGGCATTTGTAGGATTTATAAGGATGATCTAAACTACGTGTATATGTTCTTATTGCCTATATTAGTTCTAGGGTACCATTAATTACTATTCCTAAATAGGATATTTGATTTAAATATCTATGCTGGTTGATGGTGTTCTGTTTATGTTTGCAACTATTTTGGTATATTTGCTGCAAAAAATAGTTCGAGTCGTGCGCGCCCCGGGTATTGGTTTCTGTTTATGGTTTATTAGTATACCTAAAGAAGTATGATGTCAATAAAGAGGGGCAAGATACATAGGGAAGGAATTGATAAAAAAGGAAGGGTGAATGGGGAATGGGACAACTTATAAAGGGTGTAAATGAGGGTGAGAGGTATGGGTTCTATGGTCCAGATGAATCAGAGCTTAGTTGTATGAGAGGTAAGGTAGTGCGAACGTAAAGAACTAGAACCTCAATATGAGGTGAAGTGAGATGGTACCAGATGGGCCGGCTTACCTTCTCTTTGACACGACCCCAACCCGTAACTAGCACCTAATCATCTCACCTGAACTTCACAGTTATTCTATGATATGTCATTGATATGTCACTGGGAGTTAATTGATAACCAATTAAAAACAGCACGAAGGTGTCATTCTTCCTCAGCCAATAGTCATCTATCTACACCTCTACTTTCTTACACCCCTACCACCCCTACCAGCACAGCTATGCCTTAGTGTCTTCCAATATGGTAGTCTAGCATCAGATACTGTTACCATCAGACACTGTTACCACCAGATACTTACCACACACCCTTAAAACCATCTACACAGTTTCCGATACCTCGGCTCATATACCTCTATTTGATACGTTCATTAATCTATTATACAATATGCCTATTTACAACCCATGAACCATTAAATGATAAGTATACACATACTACACGAACACATTCGACGTGCTATAATCCCAGGTACTCGATCCTTGGTCCTTGACCCTTGATCCTTGACCCTTGGTCCTTGATCCTTGGTCCTTGATCCCTTTGCACCTTTCATATCCAAACCTTCAACGGACTCAGCCATCAAGACCAATATCCCAAGAGGTCCCTTTGCATTCTCTTTTCACCTCTACTTTTACAACTCATCACCTCTTCTCTTGTCTTGATGCTTCCTCTTGGTGTCTATAACAGAATCATTATCATAATTGGACTCTACTGGACATGGAAGTATGGAATTAGCTGCCACCAATGAGAAACAAACAGCAAATGTTGAACTGAATAATGATTTAGGTACTCCTTTAACTGCAAACATTGGAGGTGATTCTATTAAATAAGATAAATTGAAAGATCACCTAACTGAAACTGGTACTATTTATAAACTAGTCCCGGCTAGATGTTATAATTCTAATTTAGTATGGGGTATAAATGTAGCACTAGTGCTTCTAGTGGTTTGATGTCAATGTTTTTCAATTTGAATTTTTTTTTTTTTCGCTTTGGATGAGATCGCATAGAGCCAATCAAGGACAGTGCTTTTGTGGTAAAGTTTAAAGTGATCTATAACGATTTCCAGGGAGGCTATGAAGGTATTGATTGGATGAATCATATGCTTAGCACCACCTTGATCTATTGAAGTTACTTAGAGTATATTATTATAGTTATAGAAGAAGTTATATGAAGTGGATTGAAATACGAAAGGCATGTGACGCAACTCACGTGATCAAATACCAATTTTGTCTCTCTCTCTCTCTCTCTGTCTCGTATTACAATTATAAAGGGATAGTTTTCCTACAGTACTTCATAGTTAGTACATGACTAGTACATAGTTACTGGTTCCGACCGTTAACCCTATCACCTTCATAATCAGGTAAAGACTACATCACCTAGTCCTACAGTGTTCTCCAAGTCTCTATACACTGTATGCCTTAGATGCTACAAAGCATCGCGCATATGTTTTGGCTGCTAAAAGAAATCCTATTTCTACACCATTTTATATTTTATTAATGAACCATTCCAGCAATAATAGCCCCAACAAAGTTGAACAGGTATCGGAGACTGAACAAGTATCAGAGGCCAAATAAGGGTCTATGGTTTAAATTCCAGAGTTCTTCATGGTCATCGGCATTAAGAAAGAATTATGGAGTGCCTTTAAAGAATGCATTCAAGTAAGAAGCAATGATGTCCCCCTCCAGCTACTGAAAACAGTTCCCCCATTTTCTGTAATTAGCGTTATAGTGTTTGATTACCTTTAGTGTTCCTCCTCGCTTATGGTTGATTCCTTTTGAAACTGTCAATAAGTAATATAAGCTGGAAAGATGTTGTTTAGACCAACTATGTCAAGGTCAATGGTTAATAATGGTTGTATCAACTGCAATGAGCTAATGATTTATCTGTGGTTAAATCCAGGAATTTATCTTCAGAAGAAACTAATTAGGGGCAGATATGGTGAACGAATAGCCTTACCCGGAGATTATAACATGTGTATAAGCAACTTGAACAACAAAACACACTGATACATGATAATGCAAATTGCCATTATGATAGTGCTGAAACGAATTATATTATAAGGATGGAAGGCCTTTTATTGTTGTATTTGTTATGGCTTTGAAGGTTAATGAAAGTGTGGCCAAATGGGGTTTTGAAGAGGGCTGCTTGTATAACGGAAAGATCTAAGACATAATCGGCATAGTTAGAGTACCAAGAGAGAAGAAAGACAAGGTTAGCATAACTATGGATAGGTAAAGTATAGTTAATTCGTAGTCAATCAAGCTGTGATACAGTCACCAAATATTTCCAACGTCCTTTCTGTGGTATTTACAAAACAGTGTTTATTAAGAATGCTAATTTATATTAAATACAGTAATCCAGAGTCCTATTGACCCCGACACCACCAAAGCTCCAATATATAGTAAAGTCTCTACAACAACAACAACTCGTATAAACCATTATATTGCCCATATATACAAATAATCAAACCCCTGGGCTACCAGGGTTAGGGTTCCCCATGTAAACTTTTATATAATTTAATCATAAGATTTAAAGGCATTCCCCTTGAGAATTTCGAAACCTGGATCGAACTTTCTTTCAGCAGCCAATTGTTGTGGAGTTTTAGGTTCATCTACTAATTCAACTTTGACGATTTCTTTAACTTTGACCAATCTATGTGCAGTGGATGGTGATACTTTTTGGTATATGATATGGTTTCTTTTTCTTAATCCTAAAGCTTGGATGTTCTTACGGACAATAGGCGGAAGACCTATGGTTGATCTAAGTTGTGTGATCTTATAGAACATGCCTTTGGCAGTATTAGCAGCAGCAGAAGCTTGAGTAGCTGACATGGTTATAAACTTAATCAACTGAGAAGTTTTGGAATTTGAAATTTTTTTTTTTCATCATCAGAATGTCGTGGTAGTGGTTTGAGTGCGCGCGATGTCTAGTTGCAGTGTCGCGGGTGCTGCGTTTCTTCTTGTTCTTACACGGTTCAAACACCATTACTACCACTATTAATAACCTATTGATTCAAACTGATATGATCAATTATGAAGGTTGAAGATGACTTTATGTCTTCGTCATGCTCACCATCACATTCAGCTCAATCCTTGGCTCTTTTAGACAGCCAAATCTCCTCCTTTCAATGTATCCATCATAATGCCGCTACCATGGAATCAATGATTAAATTGATAACCGAATTTGAATCAGTCCCACATTTATTAGATTCAAACTTACCATCATTTATCGCTCATTTAAGCTCATTATACCTTAAAGAATCCCAATCCAACGGTGTCAGTACTCAATTGACCAAGAACATTGGTATCATTATTTACAATTTATCTAAAGTAAGAGGAACTAAACAACTATCCCGATTCTTTTCTAGTGATGTATATTTGGTGTTACCGCTTATAAATATGATTCAAATCCCTAATATCGATGAAAATGAACAATTTCTAAACCTATTATGGCTTTCTAATTTGGTCATGGTTCCATTTGCTTTCAGGAAAGAAATGATTGATTCATTAATTCAAATGGGAATATCAAATCTACAAAGACATTCCAATGGATCTAAGAATCAATTGTGTAGTCTGATGTTATTGTCAAGACTTTTGAGTAGAATTGATGTTATTGAAATGGGATACCTTGATCAATACTTTCATGATGTGTTTGATACTTGGCATCTTTTACCTGATTCTATTAAATTAGGTCATTTCATGGTTATCAATAAATTATTGAAATTTTGTCCTAAAAATCATCTAAATCCTTATATTGATCAGATTTATGACACGGTGATTTTTCCTGAGTTTTTGAATTTGAAACCTGGTGCTATGAATAGTCTTAATATTATATTTATCATTAAGGTATTATCTAAATTAGGACAACGATTTATGATATCCAAACATTATCTACGGGTTCAAGACATCGTTAATAATGTGATAAATGATATTTCCAAACCTTTAAGTGGGACAATTGATACAAATGTAAGGTATTCTATAGCTAAATGTTTAAGTGGTCTAAGTAAACAATTAAAGGGAGTGATTAATTATCACGAACAATTTGTGATTTATGTGATTTCTCAATTACAATTAAATTTGAGAATCGATCAAACAAAAGACTTTGACTATCCTTCAATTACAAAGTTTGTATCAATTGATGTTGATTTTGATACGATTTCTATTGGGAAATTTCATATTGTGTTGTTATTCTTGGGGTATTCCTTATTAAATAAATCATTACCAAAGTATTTATATCCTACCATATTGACTATTGTTCATCGAACTTTATTTGCTAACCAACAAAGGTATAATGCTAACATTGGTAATCAATTAAAAGATTCTTCATGTTTTGTGATTTGGGCTATGTTTAGATCTTTGAGTAAGGACGATTATAAGTCCCTTTCAGTAACCAATCAACACATGTTTAATCATATTTTCTTAGATCTATTACATACAAGTATTTGTGATAAAGACATAATAATCAGAAGATGTGGAATTGCAGTGCTTCAAGAATTCATTGGAAGGTTTAGTGGATTACTATTGGTTCTGTCTGATAAACATTTAATAGGAGAACAATCAATATCACTCATTGAACTCTTTACTCCAACCTCGGTCAGTACATCCATAACTTCTTTAAACTTATTTAATGACCTTCTTGACTTAGGTCTCGACAAAAGTTTAATAGTCGACATGCTTGTAACTACTATAATTATGAACGATAATGACTTTCAATATCAAAAACACCTGAGTAGAAAATTGAATGAAATATTAAAAATGGAGTCAACTAATAAATTAAACATTGGTATTCAAAAGCCTTTACTACTGTTACAACAAATCTGTAATCTTTATGATCCTTTACAACATCAGATATACCTAAAAAGTGAAATATGGTTAAACTTTGAACCTAGTCCAAAATATGTTTCTGCTATTTCCTTGAATGATTTTACCAATGAATTGGTTGAAGATTTCTTGAAATTCTTACAATATTGTGCCAATATTAAGTATTTGGATAATCAAGAAGAATTATTTAGAAAGATTATTCACAAAAAAAACGATATCAGTGAATCATTAATTGATCTTTTTAAATTGATGACTGGAAAAGGTTTATGTATTTCCCAGAATGTGTTCATCAGTTTTCTACAGCATTTTACCGTCCCTTTAGCTAAGAGTATATTTTATCTTCATACCCTTGATAAAGTACAAATTGCAAGTCTTGTAGAAATAATTCACTCTAATCATATCAATTATGAAATTAGATCTGAGTTGATTAAAGGGATACATCAAAATTATCAATTTTTGGATGTGGATGATTTGCTTCTAAATGATATGGTAAATTTATTAAATGATTATACTACTACAGAACAAGGTGATGTAGGAAGTAAAATTAGAAGTGCCACCTTAAATTTCATTGGTGATAACCTTGAATTATTCAATAAAATTAATCCCCATCTAACAGGGCCTTTATGTAGAATTTCTGGGGAGCCAATTTCTAGGTTAAGGGTACAAGCATTTTCATTATTGATAACATTGAGCCCTGATGATATAAATATAACTGGGATTGATGAAGGCCATTACTATAAAACTTTATTCAAATTCTATGATGATTATATTCATGATACTGAACATCGAAGTGAGTTTTGGAAAGGGATTGTGTTTAGTATAGGAGGAATCACTGGTGATAGTATTAATATTAGACAATCCTATAGAAATTTTGTTCAATATTTACAGCAGTGTGATTATGATAAAACCAAACAAATCATCAAAGAAATCTTTGGAGTCATTACCAAGAAAAAAATAGAACTGCAAAGAATCAATAAAGAATACCTTCAAGGCTTAAATGTAATTATCAAATTATTTGAATCTGAAATTGATATTCCTTTAGAGTATCTTAATCCATTATACGCCAAATGTTATAATCTACAAATAAATACCAATAATTTAAACCGGATCAAATTAACATTAAAAGTTATGAAATATTTGGTGATTCAAAATTCCGATAAGAAATTAAGTCAACAAACATTAAAGCGAATTTTATCATTACTTAAAACTCATAAGATTGAAGGAATCAAATATCATTCCTTAGAAATCCTTTATGAGATTTTAGTAGATTTACAAGATGAAAGGTATAAACATTTAGAAACAATAGATTTATATAATGCTGAACAAATTAATCAGTTAAGTGAATATTTATTGAATAGATTTCAAGGTTAGTTATTTAAACTGTAAATATAAAAAACTCAAACCAGTAATGGGCATATAGTATTAACCAGTAATACGTTGTTTATAACCCCACGACTAAATTATCAGAAGAAGAAAGAAATTTTTGTTTCTTCAGTTTCAAGTCATTTTGTTGGATTGCCATCAAGTTTTTATTAAGTGGTAATGATGAATTTGTTGGTGAAGTACCGAGAGTTGGGGCACCAATAGCAGAATCACCAGGAGTGTTTGTGTCACAAGATACACCAATATTTCCAGGGTCTGAAATCAGGGAATGTCTAGAACTCAGGGATGGTTCAGAAATCAGTGATGGTTTGGAAGTGTTTGAAGAATTTGAAGAATTTAAGCCATTGTTATTTTTGAACGGATTGAAGAAGTTATAAACCATAATAATGATATTTAGAAATTATGAATTTAAGTTCAATCGGACCCTTTTTATAGTGGAATCATGAGAACCTCAAAAAGTGTGGGGAGATTTCAGGGGTCGTGTATGTGGTCGTGTGAATGATAGTGTGAATGATAGTGTGAATGGTGGCTGTTAAGGTTATGTGCAAGAAATAATGATCCGTTATCAGCGATGGAATTAAGGTGATTCCACGCTTTTAGGGGTACACGATGGGTGGAGTATTCTTGTATTGGGTGATAAGGAAGTTGAGGAGTTCTATATGGTGAGTGATTACAAGAGTGAGTACAAATGGGTGATTACAAAGGGTGATTTCAAAATGGGTATTATGTACAGAGTAGATGGGACTGTTACTAATAAGACTTTTACCATTGCTTGGTTGACACCACTGGAACACTGGTGGTGTTGGTGATGGCCGCGAGTTCCCTCTTACGGTGGCTGCAAATGATTAGAGTAATCTGTATATTTTATAAGACTATACAAACATATTCATGGCCATTGTTCTTGCTTAATCCCATTAATATTATCGTTCATATCATCTGAAAGTTCAGATTGGAGATTGTTAGAAATACTATTATTAAGATCATTAGTTAATTCCGGGGCCAAGTCATTGCTCAAATTCATATTCATATTCATGTCATTAATGTTACTGATATTGTTGAGATTGTTCATGGAATCCATGTTATTCATGGCATTGATGTTATTAATGTTATGGATACCATTGATTCCATTGAGATTATTCATATTTTCCATGTTATTGACGTTATTAACATTACTCATATTATTCATATTATTAACATTCATAGTAATAAAATTCGAGTCAAAGATTTCATCAAAATTATTAAATAAATCCAAATTATTCTTCCCCATATCATTCCAAGTTGATGGATTACCGATTTCTTTCTTACCAAGTAACAAATTAATCAATCTGATAAATTTACCAGCTAATTTATTATATTTTTTCAAAGTTTGGAAAGCAGATTTAGCAATTTCAATATACTTAAATAGATGAGATTCGGTATAATATTTTTCACCAGATTTTTCATCGTCAGTCATATTTTGATCAATAACAATTTTTAAAATAGGAATTAAAATGGCTTGGAATAAAAAGTAAGTAGCATACCAAGATGATAAATAATCCACTTCATTATTTTTCACAAATGAATCAACAATCATAACAGTTTTAAGGGATGCTTCAAAACAAATTCGTTTACATTTGGTGACAAGACCTAAGTGAGTAACATCTTTAGTTTTATCAACAGTTTCCCATAAAATATATCTAAAGATTAAGATTTGAATATTCTTATATCTACATAATAATCTTAATCTTGATAATGAAAACCATTTAGGAATTGTAGTATTCGAGTAACCTCCTTCTAAAGTCTTTGTTATAAATGAATTTCGAGCTCTAGATTCATCTTCATTATAAAATGGTGGTAACGTTTTAACAAAAGATTCTAGTAAATCATTCATATCTAATAATCCAATCATTTTAGATTTATCATTTTTCAATTTTAATACGGTGGAATTATAATTGTAAATTCTGGTGGATATCTTTGTTAATTCAGATTCATAAATTAATGTGGTATAAATAGTTGGATATTCAACTTTAATTTCTTCGATTGGATACCCTTGTTGTAATAAATTATCATCGATATTTGAAACTGCTTCTAAATCAATAGTACTTAATGGAGGAATGGTTAAAGGTCTACCAAAAGTTAAAGTGGTCCCAACATCAAAAAAATACATCCCCCACCATTGTCTTTTTCTAATTTCAATATCTTCAAATAACTCTAAATTAGTAGATAAATTTTTATCAATCTTAACTTCTTTATGTAATCCCAAACTAGTAGCAACTCTAGTAGCAAGTCCTAAATAACTCCATCCAGTGTTAGGTTTATTAGTTTTTTGAACATAATTACTCAACAAGACAAAACTATCTAATAGATGAGTATCACTATATTCAAATACATTAATTTGCAGGGAATATCGTTTTACTTTTTCATAATAATAGGTATGAATTTTAGAATTTTCACCAAATTTGCACCAAATTCCAATGGCTAAAATAGTATTCAACAAAATCATAAAACTTATCATTTTATTGTCATTATAATTGATATTATTAGGAAACTCTTTAAGTTTAGTATAATTCTTGTAAAACCGTTTTTTATTAATAATTGGATAAACTTGATAATAATATTCAAAAAATGAATCCACTATTAATGATTGAAAGTCTTTACTATCTAATAAATCTTCCAATTTACCACTATTAAGATTTTTCCATATCAAATTAATTTGATCATCTAATATATATCCAGTTTCATAATCATTATCATTATCATTATCATTGGGATCATTGTCATTTCCGGTCCCATTTCCATTCGAATTCCCACTGCCTTTACTTATATTTAAATTCAATTCGATGATACTATTCCCATTTCTTTCCAGTTTTAATTGCAAAAATTTTAGTAATCCATTACTAGAATTTATACCAAAATAACCATTGGAACTATTAACATCAAATCTTAACCCAGTATCATTAGATAATGCCGCCATCCCATCAATACTTGAATCGTATATATTTTCATTATTTTGGTTAAATTCATCTCTTTCATCAAAATAATTTAAATCACTTTCTTTGATATTTATTAAATAATCTTCTGGTTGAAATTCTAAATCTTTCTGTTTATTGGTGGGGAGGTTTTCATTAGCCTTTTTTTGACTCATTTGATTGATGTTCTTTAATGTTACTGGCATTTGACTTAATTCATTGCTAGTTAAATTCACTTGTTTAAAAAATTGATGATTCATTCCTTCAATATCTCGGTCTTCATTTTCTGCTATTCTTAATAATTCTTGGATTTCAACATCTTCTGGTAAAATCCGTTTCAAGATTTTTTCCAAGTTGGCGGCTTTGTTCTCTATTTGGGTCAAATAAGCTCTGGTTAAAGGAGATCGTACAACTTTAGGAGAATAAACACATTTCCAATTATGTTCTTTACATTTAACACATGTGGGATAATCTTTAGAACATTTCATTTTTCTTAATCTACACGAATCACATGCCTGCAGTAGTTGACTATTACTATTTGTGCGTTTAAGTCCTTCCATATTGGTACTATTATATCAATATATGAGAGGAGGGAGTAAGGATATGTTAATGTTAACTTGAAAGGTAATATCTTCTAAAAAAGATGCAGATGATCTTCAAATGTTCGCACTTGCAATTTTTACATTTTTCAAAAAAAAAAAAAATTTTTTCAACGTCTCCACAGATAGTGAGGGAGATAAAGCGACATTAAGTAAAAGAGAAAAAAGAGTGAGAAAGAAGCTTTGATAATTGTCTAATTATAAATAAGTACATCAGGATCATTTGAATGGTCTAAAATATATCTAGCATTAACCAAATCATTATGGTCTACTCTATAAGCTGATTCTTCTTCAGTAGATTCTATACCCGCTTGAATATGTCTAGTGATCAACCGGTCTCTTATCTCACCTAAATTTGCAACCACCATCCAATTATCATCAACCAAATAACCGATTTGATTCCAGCCTGGATCACTCAAATTAACATAATTACCTTCCAAGATAATAATTTGGTGTTGGGGTGTTATGACTATTTCATCCTCTTGGGGATCCTTTAATTGATGGCTAAAGCCTGGTGCTAATATGGTTTCATTAGGGCATGTTTTAATTTTCGTTACTAAATCGACGAATTTTTGTTGATTATAAGTGAAAGGAGCTCCCCTTCTAGCAATAGCTCTTGAGGAGTTTGGCATTTCATTCAATTCTGATCTATAGTAATGGAATCCGTCCTGAGGTACTAATTTCACATTGTTGGTTTTAGCCAGTAAGAGGTGAACCAAAGTTTCTGTTAAGGTAGACTTACCTGATCCAGGTATCCCTGATACGGCAACTATAAATCTGGATGTTTTATCGCTTTGTTGAAACTTGTTGAAAATTCTTTCAGCTAAAACATCAATGTCATTAGCACCATAGGTACTGGGAATAGTTCCCTTAACTTTTAGCAGAATTTCAGTAGCAGTAGTAGTAGATATCATCTTCTACAGATCGATTATTAATTATTAGGTTAGAGGATGGGGTCCATGGGATTTTTCTTTATACTTACATGAGAAATTCTGAAGCAATATGTGTTAACAACCTACGGTTTATAGTATCCCACGAAATTACCCATTAGGTGGAAATGAAGAGGGAGGGAAGGTGGAAGCTAAATAATAACCACGGGAATGGGGTTCCCACTATACCCCGGATTATTGATAGAAATTGATTCCAAACAAAGTAACTTCAGGATTATATTGACCCGAAAGATACAGCTTAATAATAGTACTAGAAGTAATGGCAATCAAGGTAAGTGCACTAAA
>JAJMHJ010000011.1:181476-322237 GCA_030583035.1 Yamadazyma taylorii | reverse complement strand
TTGCATCGATTTACGGGGAAATTTTCCGCGAATATGCAGAAGTAAATCTGGGGAAATCTAGTTATTCCTGGCAGGTGCAAAAGAGAGCACAATAGGAATAATATACATGAACATCCCCACAGAAAGAGAAGTCATAATGGAGGAAATACTGGCGGATATGAGTTTAACGAGCATTAATCGGTCTCTAAGCATCCGATGCTCTTGTAACCGATTTTGGTAAGCATGGAACCGCTAGTCTCGAAAAGGAGGGGATGTTAAAATCACTTTTATTATGTCTGGGTGGTTTGCAACCCCATACAATTAAGTGGACCCCTTACCTGAAGATATGCTCCCATAATACGGAATTGTATACCCCATTAAGGAATAATTTCTTTTTTGGCGTTAAATGATTTCTATTTCTGCAACCAAATGGACTTCATCTATCCTTGATTTGCAATATTCATAGCAAAGAAGTTGTATGTCAGACGATTTTTTTTTTATTTTTGAGGGGGGATGGCTCCCCCGACTTCTCATAACCACCAGAAGGATTATATCATTGTTATATTCAGACACGAAGATTAGGTTCCCAGTGTTCAAATAAGTATCATTATGTGTAGGTATAGTTCAAAAATTGGATATAAATATGACTTGATAGTACCAAATTTATAACCCGATGATATTTATATTTTTGTTTATAACACAATGAGTACTGTTGACCTTAAAGCAGGAGCTATCAAGAAGAAACCCGTGAGCTTTATAAAAGCAGTAACCAAAGATCCAGCCGTATTTGGAACTATTGCATTTGCATCTCTCGGAGGGTTCCTTTTCGGATATGATCAAGGCCTCATGGGAGGAGTGTTGAGAATCGAAGCATTTGGTGCTGAATTTCCTAGAATTTATTCAGATCCCGATTACAAAGGTTGGTGTGTTTCCACATTCTTATTATGTTGTTGGGCCGGATCATTAATAAATTCCCCTATAACACAAAAATTTGGTAGGAAGAAGACCATTGTGGTTGCGTGTATAATTTTTATAATTGGTTCATCTATACAAACAGGAAGTGTAAATGATGGAATGTTATTTGCTGGTAGAGGAGTAGCAGGGCTTGGAGTTGGATCTTTAACTACCACTGTTCCTATTACTATGGCAGAATTAACAATGCCAGAACTTCGTGGAGGATTAGTAGTAGCTCAACAATTAATGACTACTATTGGTATATTGGTAGCTTATTGGGTAGATTATGGTACCAATTATATTGGTGGTACTAGATGTGCCCCTGATATTCCTTATGATAATGGTGAATCTTTTAATCCTTATACTGACGTACCTAAGGGTGGTTGTACTGCTCAATCTACAGCTTCATGGAGGGTACCACTTGGAATTCAAATTTTCCCAGCAATTTGTTTAGCTTTAGGAATGATTTTCTTCCCAGAATCTCCTAGATGGTTAGTCCTGGTTGGTCAAGATGATAAAGCTTATGATATCTTGAAATTCTTAAGAAGGAAATTATCTGATCAAGACATTGAAAAAGAATATCTTGAAATTAAAGCAGAAGTGTTATTTGAAGCTGGTTATACTGAACGTAAATTTGGATCAAGCAGTGGATTTGCTTTGGAAATGGCTAGATACTGGGATCTCATTTATACAAAGGCTCATTTCAAGAGAGTATTTATTGGATCAGCCGTAATGTTTTTCCAACAATTCATTGGTTGTAATGCTATCATTTATTATGCCCCAACAATTTTTGGACAATTAGGATTAAGTGATAATACCACCTCATTATTAGGGACTGGGTTATATGGAATTGTTAACTGTTTATCAACCCTTCCAGCCATGTTTTTAATTGATAGAGTTGGTAGAAAACCATTATTATTGTCCGGGGCTGTAGGGACATTTATCTCATTAGTTATTGTTGCAGGAATTGTTGGGAAATATGATGGTCAATTAGATGTTTATAAGAATGCCGGCAGAACTGCCATTGCTTTTATATTTATTTATGATGTTAATTTCTCATATTCTTGGGCTCCAATCGGTTGGGTGTTACCATCAGAAATTTTCCCCATTGGTATTAGATCTAAAGCCGTGTCTATAACCACATCTGCTACTTGGATGTCAAATTTCATTATTGGTTTAGTCACTCCTAGAATGTTAGCTACTATGAAATTTGGTACTTATATCTTTTTTGCAGCCTTTGCATTAATTGCCTTTTTGTTTACTTGGTTTATTATTCCTGAAACCAAAGGAGTACCACTAGAAGAAATGGATGCAGTATTTAATGATATTGAAGCATCTGGTGAGAAACAAGCACTTGCGGAAGCTAATGCAAAAGCTCAATCACTTTTGCATACGGATTCTAAAGCATCTGTTCAGTTATCAGTTTAAACGAAATTTTTTAGTGTAATATACAATTTTGAAATAATACCATTTGTAAGCGACCTGCAAGTGATTTGCAACCGACCTGCAACTTATCTGCAATACCAATTAATGAATTTGCACCCAACTGGAGACCATTGGGTGTACCAATTGTTTACTACGAGTTAAATCCCAGTTATCATATACAAATTTTGTTTTCGTACATTATACATATATACTATTGCCATACCTTGTAAGGATAATTATTGGTACGTAAAATCAAACAAAACGGTAGAATTGAAATTATTCAAGTAAAAAGTTACCCAGCAACTTTCCAAATTAGGAAGGTATAAAAGCCAACTACTTCAAGCAGTTTCAACCCTTTCAACTTGTTCAAGAGTACTCTTTAATTTACCAGTTTGTAAATAAGGCATTTCTTCAGGATTATCACCAAAGATCTTAATACCAACTTCTTCTAAGGTCAAACCAGAAGTTTCAGGGAAGAAGAAGAATACAACTACCAAATGTACAGCTAAAGCACAACACCAAACAATATAATATTTCCAGTCAATAGCATCCATAGCAATTGGATTAACATAACCATTATAAATTAAAGTACAAGTTTGAGCAAAACTAACAATATTCAACCCTTTAGCTCTATGAGTATAAGGTAAAATTTCGGTAACATAAAGAATTGGTAAACCATTAACCCCAATATCATAAGATAAATAGAAAAGGAAAATAAATGCTAACACCCCATTAGATAATGAAGTTGGATAATTTCTTTGAGCAGCTAAAGCAGAAAGAATTGTCCATAAAATATATGATAACAACATACAACTCACTGAAGTTAAGAATAAAGTTCTTCTTCTAAATAACTTAACAATAAATGCCACAAACATTGAGATCACCATATTATAAATCATAAGACATCCATTAATTTCTAATTGTTTAGTTGAATCAGTAATACCAATGGAATTTAAAACTTTATTAAGATAATAAGAAACTAAACCATTACCAGATAATTGCATAATACATGGAAGATAAATGATTAAAAAGGTTCTTCTTCTGAAATTTTTCAATTTAATGAAATCCATATAAGAGGAAGCAGTATTCATTCTTTCTAATTCAATAGCCATTTGAATTTCTCTCATTTCAAATTCAACAAGTCTTAAATCTTGAGGATCATTAGAACCACCAATATGATGTTTCTTTAACATACTTTCAGCTTTATCAATTTTATCTTTACTAACATAAAATCTTGGTGATTCTGGAAGGAACCAAATAGTGGCAACTTGAACTAATGGCATTAATCCTTGTAAATAAGAAGGAATTCTCCAAGAATAATTATTAGCCACATTTCTAGTACCATAAGTTACCCAAGCAGCAATAACAGCCCCTAAATACCAACAAGTATTATAAAAAGCAGTAGCAACATCTCTATAAGATGGATGAGCAATTTCGGAAATTAAAGAAGGAGCGGAGACAACCATAAATGAATTACCTAACCCTAAAACCATTCTTGATCCTAAGAAAAATCCATAATTAGTAGAAACCCCTTGTAAAATAGCCCCTAAAAGACATAAAGATTGACCCAAAAAGATCCCAAATCTTCTTCCCCATCTATCAACAAAGTATGGAACAATTGGAATACCAATCAATGACCCAAAAATTGTCCCATTTGATAAGGCTCCTAATTTGTATCCTTCTGGATTTCCCATTTCAGTATGCCATTCTGGTAATGATTGTAACCCATTTAACATAGATCCATCATACCCATTATTGGTAGAGGCTAAGGTGACTAAGAAACAAGCAATATTTAATTTAAGTAAATGGGGAGTTCTCCACCAACAGTTGTCTGATCTAATATAATCTTCAACTTTTTCTTCATTAGAATGAACTACATCGAGCTCTTCAGCTTTATAAGCTCCTTTGGAAATACTACTAGTACTATTAGAATCACTCATTATAAATTGGATAACAACTGGGTTATTACTGGACTGTGTATGAGTGAGTGTATGAGGGTGAAAATAGGATAGAGTGGGAATAACCACTTATTTATATTCATTAAAGGTCAGGCATACCCCATTTCGGGTCCCCCCCCTCCCCAAGGTTACGGCCCCATCTCATCATTCCTTATCCTACTAATTAATGATGGTATCATGTTTGTAGGTTAAAATGAGGTTATGCGTGGAATAACAGCCCCACACTCTGCAAAATAATATTTTCCGAGTTATTATCTGACAGATCGTAAATGATGGGGGCAGCGGGGGAGGACGTTCATAACCAAAGGCCTAAAAATGCGGGGCATTTGACTGCCTGAATCTGTTCCCCAGATACATGCATAATCAATAAGGAACTGTAACTCATGGGTTTGTTTACACTGAGGCTTGTCTAATAAAACAATAACCAAAAGTTGGGGGAAAAACTGATAGAGAAGGAGAGAGAGAGAGAGGAAGAAGATTTTAACTTCAGAAGTGAGAAGTTAGCCAACCATAAAGTTTAAACTATATTACTACTACCTTCACCACCACCACATACATGGATCGGATGGGATATCGTCCGTTCAACAACTGGCTCGTAGAACTTTTACCCTTAATGATAATCACCTGTCTCTGGTACCAGTCTCTTTACAATGTGGGCAGATCTCTCTCAATCAGCTGGCACAGAAAACAGTTTAGTGTCATTAATTCTTGGCTATTGTCAAGAGGGGCGGAAAAAAAAACAAGAAACAGAGGGACAGATGGAATAGATGGATAACTACTTTCAAGGGCTTTGGGAGATTTCATAGGTCCTCCACCCCCAACATATACCTTACTTTACGAGGTCAATACAGGTGATAATCCTGTAGTAACAAAAGTAAATTGTCATTAACACCCCACATTCTCTAACAACATAGGAAGAAGTAAATGTTGTGATATGTTTGCCGTAAGCCATGAGTGATTTTTCGTGTCCGTGTTTTACTCAAATCGTTTAATTACCCATAATTAGACAATTAAGGCCCATGCTGTAAAGTAATGGGTCTCAAATTGGAGTGTCTTTATTGAAATTCGTTTAAAAAATCACACAAAAATTAGTGGGGTAGGTCAGACAATTTGGGGGGTTCCTTACGAAATTTAGCCTTTTCAACAGGAACTATCTACAATAGCAAATCCATGGAGATATTACCAGAAAATGTATAATGGGCCGTATTATATAGAAAATATTATGGAAAGGTGCATTAACGGGTAAGATGACTCTTGGGTTAATGTTTGTTAATTACAAGATCTGGGGTAAGAAATATGAGGGAACCTATCATTATATCAATCGCAGATTTACCGGAACAATAATAACCCCGATGCTCAAAGCCACACGGTTAATACTATTAGTGCTGGGAGTTAGGATATTGAGGACTTTTGTTTATGAGAGTCAAGAAGGTGAAGTATATTAAGTCAGCTACAGGCTGCGGAGACATGAGCAATAATTCCTGTTTGAGAATATCTCAATCATCAAGGTAGGATTCATTGTCATTGTCCGGTACTCAAATAAAAAGATCGGCATCAAAAAGCCTTGGTGGTAATAGGTATTCACCCCTCTTCAACACTTCCGTAATATTCGAGACGCCCCACTAGACTACCAAACATTAGTGGCCCCTCTCGATGACTGATCACCGTGTCCCCCTCTCATGATCGCCCTTGGGGTTAGACAGACACCCACACAAAGATAGAGCCAGCACCAGTAGCACCAGTAGTACCAGTAGTACCAATAGCAACACTAGCACCACTAGAATAACAAGCACCACTAGAATAACAAGCACCACTAGAATAACAAGGAACACTAGTACTACTAGAATAGCAAGGAACACTAGCACCACTAGCACCACTAGCACCACTAGCACCACTAGCACCACTAGCACCATGTTACAATCATCCCATGTACCTCCGTATATCTCTCCATGTTAACCGTTACCGCATAGTATAATACTACAATAATGAAACGGGAACAAAGCCTATTTGGGATAATTATTATCCAGTTTCAACGGATTACTTTTGAACAAAGATCGCTTAACTAACAGGCCTCTAACATCCTTTCACCCTCATTCCTGTAATGGCCATAATTCCCATTCCTGGCGATCATCTTCATGGACCCGGACTAAAATAGTTCATGACATGAAATGAACCCATGTTGCATTCAAATGCGAGTTAAATGTAAGCTAAACTTGAATTGTAAATGAGATCCCCCATGGAACCCCCAAATATCAACCCCCTCAGTTTGGGTAATTGTGGAGAATGGTGTCATTAGAATTGTGGAGGAGTATAAGATGTTTGTCATACAGACAGAAGAATTGGGGTGTTTTGGGAGCAAGCACTGTACCCCAATTGAAGTGAGCAAAAGGAAGAGAGAACCAGATCAGCAGCAACCAGACCAATAGTAATATCACAGCAACTTCAAATGAACGGGGACATGCAACCACATGTAGACCAGCATGTAGACCAGCATGTAGACCAGCACTAACAGCAACAGTAATATTAACACAATTAAACAATTACACAGCTCTACCAACCCTAACCATTTTCTCTTAATCGTTCCTCAGGTTCTTCACAGGTCCCGCAATCTCATCCCATCATGGGCTGCGAAATGTTCGCGTAAATGTCTAAAAAATGAGAAGAGCAAATATTCACTCGATCTCAATCCAGTAGCTTCTATTAATTAATAATCACATTATGTTTAGAAGAACTTTAGCTACTAATGCCCCCAATAGTCAATTCAATGTATTTGATAGAGCCGCTAAATTACTCCAAAGAAATAGATTCCCCTTAAGAGAGCCTCAAGAAACCAGAAAAGTCGAATATCTCCGAGATGAAATTGCTTCTAAAACTATCGAACGATTAGCATTTATTACTAGAGATTTAGACCATTTACTTGATTTTGGGTCTAATGGGGGAAACTTGTTGAAGCAGTTATGTATACCTACCCTGATCCCCAATGAATCGTCTGAATTACCCCCTGAGGTTACTCAACAAATCACCCAATTAAATAAAGATAAATTATTAATCAAAGATAAAATTAAAAATTATACCATGTTTGATTCTAGTGAAGCTATATTGAAAAGAGACACACAAGAGCCTTATTGGAATGAATTTGCTGGGAATATTAACCGAGTAGTTGGTGATGAAGAAACCTTTAACCATCCGGTCTTAACTCCAGATACTTATGATGCAGTTATCTCTAATTTATCATTACACTGGATTAATGATTTACCCGGAACTTTAGCAAATATAAATAAAGTCCTTAAACCCGATGGGTTATTTCTTGGAACTTTATTAGGGGGTGATACCTTATATGAATTAAGAACTTCTTTACAATTAGCTGAATTAGAACGTAAAGGAGGATTATCACCAAGAGTTAGTCCTTTAGTTCAATTAAATGATGTAGGATCTTTACTTAATAGAGCTGGGTTTAATTTATTAACAATTGATACTGAAGATATCGTGGTAGGAGGATTCCCAGATATCGTTTCTGTTTGTAATGACCTCCAATTAATGGGTGAACAAAATGTGGTATTAAGTCGAGCTAATTATTTAGATCGTGATTTACTATTAGCTGCTAATGAGATTTATAAATGTTTACATGGAGAACGCCATCCAGACCCTCAAGATCCAACCAAATTGGATATTTCTTTACCAGTCACTTTCAATGTAATTTTTATGATTGGATGGAAAAAGAGTGCAAATCAACCACAACCATTAGAGAGAGGAACTGGGGAAGTTAATTTGAAGGATGTTTTAAAGCAGAAGAATTGAGGGAGAGACTTCACTCTCATTTGTGTATATAATCTAATTTACAACTGTACATTGATAAGCAACAACAGTAGGTATTTGTAGGTATTTGTCTACTCCCACCACTTGCTCTCGCTACCAATTTGCAATCGTCGTGCACCGAGGTTATCTCCACAATTGTGATCGCATCATTTTCATAATCACATTCATCCTCAACTACTTCTTTATTCCTATCATTCATCCTTTATTATCCCATCTTTACAGTTTCAAATCTCTTAACAATGCCTTTAACTTTTCCTACTTATAAACTTGACTCCAATTTAGTCTTACTCCCTGGAATCATCTACAACGTGACGTTCTCCCGGTTCAAAGCTGCTGCTTTACTATCACGTTACAAATCTAAAATTCAAATCCCTTTAATTCAAAACTTATTGGATGAATACGATTTTGATAAGAACGATAATCTTTCTGAGGATAGCTTTAAAAGTATCGAATCCATTAATAGTCTGTTTGATCAGAAAGAATCTAATGAGTTTGATTGGTTGCTATTAGCTATAATCCCTAATTCTGATAAGATTAAATATCCTAATGGAAATGATTCTTCTGGTGCTATTGCTGCTTCTGGGATTTCTTCTAATAAACGCCATAACTCTAAACAAATAGTAACGTTGGTAAGAGTTATTAGTGTTATTGATGATACCAGTAATGTCAAATTGACGTTCCAAGCATTGAACCGAGGTCAATTGATTAAAGCTGCTGGGAAGAAGAATGAAGCTATTATTAACCTTGATAATTCTAATGATCCTGTTAATAATCATAGCTTGAAGTCTAATTCAAAGCCTAATGTTTCATTTAATGTTTCAGGGCTAATTAAACCTTTCAATGATAATATGGATCGTCTTTTTAAGGTTATTGATAAATTTATCGTGGATTATAGACAAGCTTTAATTAAATCTAAAACAAATGTCGACAAGAATCTTCTTACTTTAAATCCTTTGGCTAACTCGTTATATATCCAATTATCAGCTTCCAAGGATTTTAATAAGGCTTATAACAGTTTACAGAAATTGTATTCTTCATTTATTGGTCAAGATGGCTCTAATAAGAAAGCCAATTCCCTTCAGGATGAGTTTACATTTTTAAGATTAGTTGACTTAACTGGAGCTATCATTCCATTTCCTAATTATCAAAAATTAAATTTATTAAATAAATTCCAACCTGAAGATCGGGTTAAGCATCTCATGTTGATGATTGATCAATTGACCGAAGTATTGGATAATTTATTTGCTAATAATTCCTTTGTTAATAATTGGTTTTATAATGATGCTAGTAATATCCAAAAGGCTAATGTGGTGGCTAATCAATTGAAATCTATAAGACTAGTTTTGGAAGGATTATCCAATACCAATAAGGATAATCGAAAACAATTAGTACGCAAAAATAATAATCCTAATAATTCTTCATCACGTTCTGGAGCCCCTTCAAATGGTATAGGAGGATTTTCAAATGGTAGTGACAGAGGCAATGGTGAAGAAGATGATGGTGATGGCGATGATGAGTTATCAGTCATTACAAATTTTGTCACCAAACAGTTACCTCATATTAGTTTATCCAACGATTCTAAAAGATTGATTTTAAAAGATTATAAAAGAATCAAATCTTCAAGCCCCGGTAATGCAGACTATCATGTGATTAGAAATTATCTTGATGTAGTGAGTGATTTACCTTGGGATAAATTTGTGTCCAAGTTTCAAAATAATAAAGATATTGATCTTGATGAAGCTAAGAAACAATTAGATTTAGACCATTATGGATTAGAACATGTAAAGAGGAGATTAATCCAATACTTGGTAGTGTTGAAATTGTTAGGAATAAATGCTGAAAATGAATTTAATACTAAAAAGTCCAATAAACAGAAGAATTCCAAAGAAAATAATTCTTCTGGTTCAGTTGAACACAATAGCGAAATAATGATTGAAAACAATGATGAAACTTCAAAATCTAGAAAGAATGCCACCATTACGAATGAACGTACCAAGAAATTAATTGATGATGATAATCAAAGTAAGAATATGATGATAAGGAAGAACAACAAATCTCCTATTATTATGTTGGCAGGGCCTCCTGGGATTGGGAAAACATCTTTAGCCAAATCAATTGCTACAAGTTTGGGAAGAAAATTCCAAAGAATTTCATTAGGAGGAATTAAAGATGAATCAGAAATTAGAGGTCATAGAAGAACTTATGTTGGAGCCATGCCAGGAGTTCTTGTTCAAAGTTTAAGAAAAGCTAGATCCATGAACCCTGTTATTCTTTTAGATGAAATTGATAAAGTTGTGGGTGGTAATACTTCAGCTAATAAATTTAATGGAGATCCATCTGCAGCTTTATTAGAAGTGTTAGATCCAGAACAAAACTCTTCATTTACCGATCATTATTTAGGATTTCCTATTGATTTGTCACAAGTTATATTCATTTGTACTGCTAATGAACCATATAATTTATCAAGACCCTTATTAGATCGATTAGAAATGATTGAGTTGAACGCTTACGATTATCATGAGAAATTAGTTATCGGAAAGAAATATTTATTACCAAGACAAGTTAAAAGAAATGGATTACCAAGTGATTCATTAATCAAGATCAATGACGATATCATGGCTAAGATAATTAATAATTATACTCGAGAAGCTGGGGTTAGAAATTTAGAAAGACGTCTTGGAACTATTTGTCGACATAAAGCCGTTGAATATTCCAGGACTTTGAATAATAACCTAGATGATAGTCATAGTGGTTCATATAAATCATTGGTGGATGAATTTGATTTACCAAAGTATTTAGGAATCCCATATCCAAATTTATCAATGGAAATTTATGAAACTCCTGATCAAGTAGGAATTGTCAATGGATTATCATATAATGGAGAAGGGAGTGGGTCCGTATTAACGTTTGAAAGTATCGGATTTGTTAATGATAAAGGGGGGTCATTAAATATGACTGGTAGATTAGGAGAAGTATTAATGGAAAGTGCTAAAATTGGGTTAACTTTTATTAAACTGATTCTTTACAAAAATTGTTTTAATTTAACTCAAGATGAAAAACACCAGGTCATTCAAAAATTTAAGAATTTAGAGATTCATTTACATGTGCCAATGGGATCAATTCAAAAAGATGGACCATCTGCTGGAATTACCATGGCTCTTCTGTTTTTATCATTGATATTAGAAAAACCTATTCCTAAAGATATTGCCATGACCGGGGAAATCACTTTAAGAGGAATGGTTTTGCCTATTGGAGGATTAAAAGAAAAGATCTTGGGAGCTCATTTGAGTGGGATTAAACGGATCATTGTTCCCAGAGAAAACCGGAAAGACTTGATTGAAGAGTATGTTAAAGCCATTAACAATGATAATAAATTGAATGAATTATTAGTTGACAACGAGTTAAAATATGATTTTAAATTGACTGATCCTGAAGATTATTTCCATCATAAATATGGAATTCAAATTCACTTTGCGAATGAATTCTTTGATGTGATTAGAATTGTATGGAACCAGGACGTTAATGGGATGAGAATGGTAGAGTATCATATATAGGCTGGTTGGGAAGAGAAGTATGAGCCGTGGGTAGATGGTATATAGATGGTATATGAGTAATATATGAGTAGTATATGAGTAGTATATGAGTAGTATATGAGTAGTATATGAGTAGTATATGAGTAGTATATCACTAGTATATCACTAGTATATCACTAGTATATATTAATGTCGTAGTCCAATCTGATCTGATCTCATGTTCTCACTTACATAGCCATAGGTCGGTCAGGTGGATCAAGTGGCTATAAAATACCATTCCCATACCTCAAGTAGCAGACCCATGTTAGTCTCTCACAACGCGAACCATTGGCCCCAAATCGGTCTGCGTCGCGTTCTCCCTACCAAAATGGTTGGTAACAACGTGTCGCACAAGGCCTAACACCGCCAACTAGTTATTTTCCTCTCAGTTCCGCACTTCGCACTCTTTAAAGAAAATTTTTATTTTGTTTGATCTGTTTATTGTGAAATAAACTTTATCAATACAAGGAATCTTTCGCTATAATACCCATTTTCCAATATCCTCCTTGTTTTTGAGGTTGTTCCTTATAGTTTGTTGTGTTCTTAAAACTGGGTCCCCGCTCGTTTGCTTACTTTCCAAAAGCGCCTCAACTTCCTTAGCGGTTCAGTTTCAAACCCTTACTTGATCTGTGATCTAAAAATAAATAATTGAAATAATTTTACAGTTTTCCAAATCATCCTCATTTTGATTCAATATGTTGTTTGGGTATTGGATATTCTTACTATTCATAAGCCCTATAATGGCTAAAAGGTCTCTTCAGGCTACTTCTTTGGTCACCTGTCTGGATGATAAACTTATTTCCCCTTCATATTTTAATGTGACATTTAATCCTGATGATCTTACTTTAAGGTATAATATTGATTTAACTACTGAAATCAGTTCTTATGTGACTGGTCATGTTATTGTGTATGCCTATGGTTTTAAAATTATTGAACAAGATATTGATTTGTGTGACATGGGTTGGAAACAATTCTGTCCTCTTCATCCTGGTTCTTTACAAATTGATAGTATTCAACATATTAGTGCTGATACTGCAAGTGCTATTCCTGGAATTGCTTATCAAGTTCCTGACATTGATGCTGTGGTTAAAGTTATAGTTAGAGATCGTGCCTCTGGTGATGATATTTCTTGTTTACAATCAAGCTTCACTAATGGGAAAACTGTTGCTCAAACTGGAGCTAAATGGGCTACTGCTGTAATTGCAGGGTTAGGATTATTAATGTCTGCTATTTTATCAACTTTTGGTAACTCCAATGCTGCTTCTAATGTATCTGCTAATGCAGTCTCATTATTTTTATATTTCCAATCAGTAGTGGTCGTTTCTATGCAAGCTGTTGAAAGATTACCTCCTATTGCATCTGCTTGGGCTGAAAATTTGGCTTGGTCAATGGGATTAATTAGAACTCAATTTATGCAAGATATTTTTAGATGGTATGTTCAAAGTACTGGAGGAACTCCCACCACTTATTTTAAAGGGACCACTAAACAAATCTTAGTTCAAAGAGCTGAAGATTTATTAAGAAATTTACATAATCAATTTAGAAGAGACCTTGACTTTAGCTTACATTCAAACTTTAATTTGATTGTGTTAAGAGGTATTAAAAGAATTGGTTATAATTCTCATATTGAACCTACATCTATTGTAATCACTGGTTTTACATTTTTTGTTATCATTGGTTACTTGTTAGTAGTGGTATTATTCCTCTTTAAACAAGTCATTGACTTGTTGATTCACCTCAAAAAGATTAACCCTAATAGTTTTAATTATTTTAGAAGATCATTTGGATCCATTATGAAAGGGACTTTATTAAGATATATTTATATTGGATTCACTCAATTGGTGATTTTATCATTATTTGAATTCACTCAAAATGATTCGCCTGCTTTAGTTGTTTTAGCAGTTTTATTTTTACTTTTAGCTTTAAGTGTTATTGCTTGGTCTCTTTATAGAAGCATTATGATTGCAAGAAAATCCATTAAAGAATTTAATAACCCCGCGGCTTTATTATATGGGGATGCTAAAATTTTAAATAAATATGGGTTCTGTTACACCATGTTCAATGCTTCTAAATATTGGTTTGGGGTTGTTATTGTTGGTTATAATTTGGTTAAAGGAATATTTATTGGTTTATGTCAACCAGCTCCTAAGGCCTCTGTGGTGGTTATATTTGTTCTTGATTTGGCTTATACAATTTATTTATTCATTTCAGCTCCTTATTTGAATAAACCTACAAATATTATTAATTATTGTATGGCAATTGTTACTACCATTAATTCTTTCTTATTTTTATTTTTCTCAGGATTATTTGGTCAAGCCGCTCCTGTAGCTTCAATTATGGCTTGGGTATTTTTCATTTTAAATGCTGCTTTTGCATTGATCTTATTGGTATTTATTATTGTATTCAGTGTCTTAAGTGTCATATCTAAAAATCCTGATGCTAGATTTGCTCCTGCTAAAGATGATAGAACTTCATTTCAAAGAATGTCATCTATTAAACGTAAAAGCAACTATAGTGAAAAGAATGGTGCCAATAATAAAACTAATGAATTATTAGCTTTAGGAGTTGCCGCACAGGATCATAATAATAATTGGGAAGAAGAAATGTATAAATTAGGAGGTGATAGTTCAAGAGAAAATTCCATGAGACAAAACGATATTTTCACTCCAGAATTGAGAGATGAAAAATTCCTCGAAAATGATACGGTATCAGCAGAACATGAACCAAGTTCTGATTTTAGTAATGAAAATAAACCTGATTTGGGTTCAAAATTTCGGAGCTTAAAGAAGAGTTTATCTTTAAGAAAAAAAAATAAGAAAGAAGACGAAGGGAACTTAACTAGATTAAGTGATAACCTTGAGCATGAAGACAGCTTCACCAAGCACCCGGAACCCACCATAAATGAACATCACAGGAATGATTCTAATTATTCAGGGTTTATTCAAAAACCAAATAATGTGATATGATTCAATCAGATTGATCTCCTTCAACATGACATCTTTATTTGTATAAGAAGAGTCTATAATGGCAAGCACTACTGAACTCGATGGTTTGGTGTATGGCCTTGTTCTTCTATTGTATATTAGTTTATATTTAAAATTATTTGTTAAATCGTTCAAAAGAATAGCAAATCTGGTCTCTATTCTATCTGCTCTAACATCCGATCCCAAATATCTTGTAGATAGTTAATACTGTTGGAGAAATTGGAATCTATGCTCATAACAATTCCAATTTTCTCATCAGTAGATAATTTCTCAACTGCTTTGACCAATAAATCATTTTCATGGACAGGCTTACCATTCACTTGATAATCCTTCAAAACGTTATTCAGTTTCAATAATGACCCCAAATCAATAGGATTCAATAGTTTATAAAACAAATCAGCTGATTTGGCAAGGGCTTGTGAAATGAAATGGACGTCTAGTTCATTAAAATCATAATCTTCATTGACTCTTATCTTTGCTGCCCACGTATCTTGATGGAGATCCGGGGTCTCTGTTAAGGAAAACCGTAAACTCAAAGGATTTGACGTCGATAAGTAGGGAATATTGTGAATAAACTTAGGACTGAACACATTAAGTTTGGTATCCCACCATTGTTTAAGAGGATAATCAGCAATTAAAGGAGCTACCGGTTTGGCCAATTGGGGGTCACACTTAAAATTGAATGTCTTTAAGGAGTCCGTTACTTTGAAGTTTTGGAACACTTCTTTCCTGACTTGTGGTGAAATGGCACATTCGAATAATGCTCCTACAAATGTTCCTGGAATGTAAAAACTGACATCTCGTTTGAAGTACTTTCTTCGTCTAGCTAGTTTGTAACACACCAAGTTCCTTGACTCCCACTCTAAAGATGCTTGGATGGGTGAGGTTTCGATATCTTGTATATGGTTATGTTTGAGTTTCCCAGTGTACAGAATGGGGGTGTTATGTTTGGTGAGTTTTTCAAACAATTTATCCTTTTTATCGATGAGATAATTCTTTAGCTTAGTAACTAATGGGACAACAGGGATAGTAGAAACGTCAACGTCTGGCTTATCTGTTTCCTCACCTTGTCCATGTGAACTTCTCATCAGTCCTTCTGTGATGTTCTTGTTAGCCAATCGTCTAGCAGTATCATCGGGAGGATCAGGTAAGTATGATCCCAACTTGGGTTTAAAGAAACAAAAAGGGGTTTCCCATTGGATTTGGTTAACTGATCGTTGTTTAAGTGGCTTCTCATAGTCAACTTGTCCTCGAGTACAATGATATAAAATAAGGAACTGTTGAGTTGTAGGTGGAAGTCCACTGATTTTATACTGACGCTGAATCTTGAACCCGGTGAAAGGAACAAATGAATCTGACCCACACCGTTTATCTGATTTGGCATCGCATAGCAGGGTGAGTATGAAGAGAACTAGAAGAGTATATAGTGCCTGTCCAATCATGATCTATATGTATAAGAATGCTCAAAGGTCTTTGTGAGGGTTTTTTTTGCAGCAATTCATGTTTGTAGAGTTTGCAACAAATAGGCCCAAGAACCACCAGCAAGGGACCCAAGAACCACCAACAAGGGGCCCAAGTGCGGCCCAAGTGCGACCCAAGTGCGACCCAAGTCTCACGCTACGGAAACACTATTGGGCTTAACTTCGCACCAATCCCTCATTCCTCTCACCTTGGAAGCTCTCACTAACACTCGATGGTTTTTTTCGATTTTTTTTGAGTGCGAGATGAGATGCGATGAGCATTTGTTTTAATATACAAACGGTAGATTTTTCTTTTTTCACTTAATCCACAAGTCCCACCAGTCCCATAACTATCATCAAAACCTCTAATATGGATGGTGATCAAAGTAATAAAGCCCATCGTGGGGCCTCAAAGAGAAACACAGCAAAAAAGAAGCTTCATATGAACGGACAGAATGCCAAAGCTTTTGCAGTTAGTGCCCCAGGAAAACTTCAAAGAATGGCTAGAAGATCTCATGATGTTAATGAACGTAAATTGCATGTTCCTATGGTTGACAGAACTCCTGAAGATGATCCTCCTCCTGTTATTGTCGCTGTTGTTGGACCTCCTGGTACCGGGAAAACCACCTTGATCAAATCATTGGTTAGAAAATTGACTAAAACTTCATTAACTGAAGTTAAAGGTCCAATCACAGTTGTTAGTGGGAAAAGAAGAAGATTAACGTTCATAGAAGTTAATAATGATTTGAATTCCATGATTGATGCCGCCAAGATTGCTGATCTTGTGTTACTTTTAGTCGATGGGAATTTTGGTCTTGAAATGGAAACCATGGAATTCTTAAATATAGCTCAACATCATGGGATGCCTAGAGTTTTAGGAGTAGCTACTCATTTAGATTTATTTAAATCACAATCAACGTTAAGACAATCAAAGAAAAGACTTAAGCATAGATTTTGGACTGAAGTTTATCAAGGAGCCAAATTATTCTACCTTTCGGGAGTGTTGAATGGAAGATATCCTGATCGAGAAATCTTAAATTTAACTAGATTTATATCAGTTATGAAATTTAGACCATTAAAATGGAGAAATGAGCATCCTTATTTATTGGCTGATAGAGTCACTGATTTAACACATCCTCAAACTATTGCTGAACATCCAAAAACTGATAGAAAAGTGGCTATTTATGGTTATTTACATGGTACCGCATTACCTTCTACTAATGCTCATGTCCATATAGCTGGTGTAGGAGACCATTTCGTTCATACTATTGAAAAACTACCTGATCCATGTCCAACTCCTTACTATGAGCAAAAATTGGAAGAAATTGAAAGAGAAAAGGCTAAACAAATGGCTGAAAATGGTGAACCTATAGCTAAGACCACAAGGAGACGTAAAAGATTAGAAGACAAACAAAAAATCATTTATGCTCCAATGTCTGATGTTGGTGGTGTTCTTGTAGATAAAGATGCTGTATATATAGATGTTGGTGATAAGGAGAGTTTTACCAAATCTGAAGATATGGGTGAAGGTGAACGGTTGGTCACTGACTTACAAGAAGTTCAAAGTACTATGAAGGAAAGATTAGAAGAAGGACCTGGTTTACAATTATTCTCTGGATCCAATGCATTGAATGAAGTTAATGAGGATGATTCACTTGACAATTCTGAGTCTGATTCTGATTCTGGGCTTGATCCTGAACCTGTGAGAGATTCTGGAAGATCTAATTTAAGAAATCCTCGTATATATGGAAGATCAGTGCAAGAAGCTGATGATAATGAAGATTTAGGGGATTCTGATGCTGATGATGATAATGATGTAAATGATAATTATGGTGATTCTGATGCTGATGAACCTAATATGGTTAATGTCGATTTCAACAATCGCTACAATGAAGATGAATTGGATTTAGCTGAAGATTCTCAATTATCATCTGATGATGATGATGATCAACATAGTCATTATAAAAAGACTGCTCAAAAATTACAAGGTCGTATTCAAAGAAAATGGGATATCAATAAATTACTTTATCTTTCAAATATTGAACCTTCAGAAGTAATTAAGAGATGGAAACATCAAGATGGTGATGATGATGAAAGTGAAGAAGATATCGAAGATGATGATGCTGATTTCTTTAAGAAAAAGGATGACGCCAGTAACGAAAGACCTGAAAAGAACTCGTCTAACGAACCATCCCTTGATGAATTGAAAGCCAAATTTGATCCACTGAGAATCGATGATAGTGATGAAGAATACGAAAATGGATACAGAATCTTAAAAGATCGGTTCTTAACTGCACCAAAGCTTAATGGTGATGGTAACGGTGATGATGATGAGGATGATGATGAGAAAGAAGAAATGTATGGAGATTTTGAGGATTTAGAAGGTGAAGAGCAACAAGATAATAATAGAAACGATAATGATGGTGATGACGATGACGATGACGACGATGACGACGATGACGATGAAAATGGTGATGGGGATGACTTTGCGGACTTTGATGCTGAAGAAAATGGTCACAATGAAGACGCAGAAGCCGATGATCAAGAATTAACCATTGAAGAGCAAAGACAACTTAATGCCGAAAAAAAGAGTAAACTTCAAATGCAATTCGAACATGAAGAAGATCGAGAATTTGGAGCTGATGACCCTGAAGGACCAAATGAAGCAGACACCTGGTATGAGATGCAAAAAAATAAAATGGCTAAACAATTAGAAATTAATAAAGCAGAATTTGCTGATATGGATGAAGCCACTAGGCTTAGAGTTGAAGGTTATAAAGCCGGGTCTTATGTTAAGATTGTGTTTGAGAACATTCCTTGTGAATTTGTTGAAAATTTGAATCCTACTTATCCAATTGTTTTGGGAGGGTTATTATCTACAGAATCAAGATTTGGTATCATGAATGTCAGAATCAGAAAACATCGTTGGCACAAGAAGATCTTGAAATCTCAAGATCCATTAATTTTATCACTTGGATGGAGGAGATTTCAAACCATTCCTATCTATACTACATCTGATTCTAGATCAAGGAATAGAATGTTGAAATATACTCCCGAGCATGCTTATTGTTTTGCTTCCTTTTATGGACCTTTAGTGGCTCCTAATACTACATTTGTTGGATTCAATATCGTTGATAATGAAAGCACTACTGGATCATTTAGAATCTCAGCTACTGGGGTGGTAGAAGAATTGAATTCTAATGTTGAAATTGTTAAGAAATTAAAATTGGTAGGATATCCTTATAAAATCTTTAAAAACACTGCATTTATAAAAGATATGTTTTCAAATTCGTTAGAAGTAGCTAAATTTGAAGGAGCTGCCATTAGGACTGTTTCGGGGATTCGAGGAGAAATTAAAAGAGCTTTATCAAAGCCTGAAGGCTATTTCAGAGCTACTTTTGAAGATAAAATCTTAATGTCAGACACTATATTTTTGAAAACTTGGTATCCCGTTAAGGTTAAACAATTTTATAATCCGGTGACCTCTTTATTATGGGGGAATCATGAGAATTGGAAAGGGATGAAATTAACCGGTCAAGTCAGAGCTGAAAGAAATATTGAAACTCCTATGAATTCAGATTCTGCTTATAAGAAGATTGAAAGAGCCGAAAGGAAATTTAATCCATTGAAAGTACCCAAATCCATTAAAGGAGCATTACCATTCAAATCCCAAATTCATGAAATGAAACCTCAAAATAAAAAGACCTATATGAGTAAAAGAGCGGTTGTTCTTGGAGGTGAAGAGAAAAAGGCAAGAGATTTAATGCAAAAAATTGCCACTGTTCGTAAACAAAAAGAATCAAAGAGAAAATCTAAAAAGGATGAAAAATTTAAAGATCGATTAAAAGAGTTAGCGAAGAAGGAAGAAATGAAGAAGGACAGACAACGGGAGAAGAAGAAGGAATATTTCTCAAAGAATGGGAATAAGAGACAATTAGGGTCTAGTGAGGAAGGCCAGAATGCTTTTGGGAAGAGACAGCATAGGTAATGATGATGTAGTAGGTAGTAGGTAGTAATACACAATTAGCGGAATTTTGCAGTATCGCCCTAATTCTCTTAATTTCTCTAAAAGTTTTTCCGATCAGTGCGTAACAGTTCTTCGGGTTAACTACCTAAGGCACATTCCATAAACTCCACAAACCCCCATTAACCTCAAATCCTTTTCTACGTTATTATCCTCCAAGTTCATTAGATATGAGTGATATTCTGGAGTTGCCGTTGAAAGCTTCCCAGGACACCTTCTGTGATGAGCCAAAAGAGATCGGAGATGTGAATATTCATGATCTAGTCATCGATATTCAAAATCACTCTACTACCATAAACAAACTTCATATTTTCCAGGCTATAACAGTTTTTTTATATACCCTTGAAGATATAATGAAATTACAGAAACACCCTAAGTTATTTGACAAGTTTCGGATGGAATTATTGAGTCAGAATGGGAAGTCTCATTTTAATGTTAGTGATAATAATGACAAATCCATACGAAGTTCAACTCCTCCTAATTCATGTTCTGAAGGGTGTCCTCCCACTAAAGTATTAAAAACCTATGATGCTGATCCTGTTAACCAACCGTTTCCTGAGGGTGCCACACCTGAATCATTAGATGATTCGATACATGATAATCATGGTAACAATGATAACAATGGTAACAATAATAGCCCTGATAATAATGGCCCTGATAATAATGGCCCTGATAATAATAGCCCTGATAACCATAACCCTGATAACCATAACCCTGATAACCATAACCCTGATAACCATAATGACTTCCTATCCCTTCAGACACTTCTTGAATCCACCGATTTAAACCAATCATATGAAATCGATTTTACTGACATCACTGCAGAATTGAAATACTATCAAGATCCTAAAGTTAAAAGTCAAAATGAATATGTTTTAAAGACTTTTAATCTTTTGAAACCCCCAAATTTATCGGTACAAATGTTCTTGGAAAGAATAAAAACTTATTCCCCGTCCATTTCGGCCCTGTGTTATATCCATGCGGCCTTTTTGATGTTTAAACTTTGTATATTAAATCAAGTGATTGAATTAGATTTTTGCAATGTTTATCGATTAATTTTGGGTCTGATTAGATGTCTGACTAAAAAATTAGAAGATATTTTTCAAAAGCAAAAGACTTTTGCAACTGTTGGGGGAGTTTCTACAAATGATCTCTTAAGAATAGAGGTTGGGTTTTTGTTTCTATGTAATTTTAAATTGGTGGTTAATGAGAATTGTCTTGATGAATACTTGAAGAACTTTGGTATATTAAGAGATTTTGTTAAACAGAATGTTGAGGATCATTCAGCTGGGGATAATTCGGCTGAGGATTTCAATCATGATCAATGAACATTTGACTGTGTAAATAGAGAATACATAACTTATAGGAGATTAGTTATTCATGAACTCTGTGTAGACTATTATTAGCTCTCACTCGTACGAGTATTTGCTATCTTCGCTAGTACGAGAATAGCACGAGAAGTACGAGAATATTTAGTACGAGAATATCTTTGTTAGTACGGGGATAATAATCTCGCGTGAGAACTTCCACCTAAACCTCAGGCCTAAGCCTCATATCATAACAATACATCAGCTTACCCTAATCAACTCGTCAACATTATATAAAACATCTCCAAAAACAATAATTGCGAATTCTGTGGATCGAACACAGGACCTTCAGATTAACTGTGACTAAAGTGTTACTTCAGTCTGACGCTCTCCCAACTGAGCTAAATCCGCAATCAAGAACCCACGCCGGGAGTCGAACCCGGAATCTTTTGATTAGAAGTCAAATGCGCTAACCATTACGCCACGCAGGCTTTTGATATGTGCTATTAGCTGGCGTTGGAACATACCTATATCTGCCTGGAATTTTTTTATAGTTTTTCCCAAAACAACTTATACATGATTAGGATTAAAAAGAAAACAACATGGGGTATAAATGAAACTGTTGATGGAACATTGCTTGGAACTCATACTACCCCATCAGGAGAGCGAGAGCTTTCCCTAAGAAGCTCATTGATAATCCTACTTACCTTAATTCCAAGACTGAGAGAGGTAGAGTTTTATATGGAGAAGATATTTTCATGGGGTACAGGTATTATGACAAATTACAGAAACAAGTAGCTTTTCCATTCGGATACGGATCATCGTATACCGAGTTTACCTACTCTAATTTGAAGGTTTCTACCAACGAAGACACCAGTGAATTGAAAGCATCATTGGAAGTGAAAAATACCGGAAAAGTTGATGGTGATGAAGTGGTGCAACTCTACACATCTCATAAAGATTCCAAGACCATTATGCCCATCAAGGAATTGAAGGGACACGAAAAGGTCCACATCAAAGCTGGTGAAACTGTGACAGTGAAATTTGATTTATCATTAAAAGACTCATTATCATTCTTTGATGAGTACTTTGATAAATGGCACATGGAAGCTGGAAAATATGAAATCCAAGTAGGAAAATCCAGTGAGGATATTGAGGTAATTGAGGCTATTGAAACCTCTGATGATAAATTATTGTTGGGATTGTAATGAGCCAGGGGCCCTATAATTTGACCTCATAGTTTGACTTGTGTTGCTGATAACTTTATTTGCGATCGCATTTCCTGTTTCTCGTCATTGATGAGATAAATCGGAGAAAGCCTTCGGACATACAATCCTATTGGTTGATATTATTGGTGATAGATCATTTGAATAAATAATTTTTTGGAATTTGCAGAGGTGCCATTGTTGATGTAATTGATAGGTAACGATTCGATACAGAGAAAGAGTTGATTTGTTGATCATTCAAGATAAATTCTTGTTGGTTATCTGGTGGCAGTGATGGTAGTGGTGGTAGTGGTGGTGATAGTAGGTGGTGATGAATGGTAATGATATGATAAGAGAAAGTTAAGAGCAATTTAAGAGCAATTGAAGAGCAATTGATGCGAGAATAAGGGTTCAAGTAGTGTTCAAGTCTCCTAGTACTTATAGCGTTTTTAGTCTAGTACTAGCACCTCCATAAACACTTCATCATCAATCCGCTAGTGTCTATAGCTCAGAATCCACCCCATGACATCAACAACTATTTAGCACTAACAGCCCGAAGTCAATGACCAAACCTTCCTTATCACTACTACCATAGTTCATTCATTCTTATTCCCCTGAGTCATCAATGTGTGCTGCTAAATTTATGCGCTAGGGCGTGTCGACGCCAGATTTTGCAGCCTTTTGATCCATAAGAGTGAGGACTAATTTGCAACCATTTTGCGTAAAAAATTACAAACTTAACTACTAATTTTCTTCTTAACTTTTTTAGAAATGAAATACTTACTTATCAACAACTTCGAAATGATCGTTACTGCCTTAGTAACTATGCTTTATATGTACAACTTATTATCTACTGAGACTATTGTCCCAGTTGGAAACCAATTAGACCAGTCAGTGGCTTTTAGAAAAATCATTGACTGTACTGATAGTACCAACGGGGGTAATTGTTTTAAAAATTTAAAAAATGAACTTGTTAGGGACTTTACCATTCCTAATAAATTAGCCCAGAATCAATGGGTAAGATGCCTTGATGGTATTGGTGTCACCGATGACATTAGTCTCTTGTTAAAAATTCAAAATTGTTACCATCAAGCTGATTTAGTCAATCACGCGATTGACACAAACAATAATGGTATCACAAACAAAAATAATTTTGGGTGGTTTTGGAAGTCAAGTATTGCATTCAACTTGATTATCCAAATCGCTATTGTGTTATATTTGGTTCAAGCTTCTGATAATCATCAAGAGTTTCGTGATGGTATTAAAAGAACTATTGAAACATTAACTGATACCATTAAAGGCGTTGAGCGTCAAGTTCAGTCGACTATTGCTACAACTACTAGAAGTGACATTGGTATCAATCACAGGATAAAGGAAATTGTCGAAAGATTAAGCAATGAAGGGAATATCGGAGGAGATTTAGAAACCTTGTCTTCAAATTACGCTGCCGTTCAAAGTGATTTGAATATGTTAAAGTTTAACTATTTCTCAACCGTTAAAAGACAATTTGTTCCTCCTCTTCCTCCTATTGCAACTGGTAATGGTGCGGGAAGTGATCAAGAGTTAGATAGTCCAATTAGACTGGACCAAAGTGGATTACCAAGTAATCCAAGTAGTCCACCAACACCTTTCTGTAATTTATCAGGTAGCTTTTCTCCTGCTATTTCACAGCTGAGCCCAATTAAAAAGAATAAGCCAAAATTTAATAAACCAAAAAATAATAAGCCAAAAAATAAGAAGCCAAAAATTAAGAAGCCAAAAATTGAAGAACCAACAACTGATGAACCAAAACCTGCTGAACCAAAACCTGCTGAACCAAAAATTGAGGAACCAAAACCTGCTGAACCAAAAATTGAGGAACCAAAACCTGCTGAAACAAAAATTGAAGAACCAAAACCTGCTGAACCAAAAGTTGAAGAACCAAAAATTGCTGAGCCAAAAATTGAAGAACCAAAAGCTGCTGAACCAAAAATTGAGGAATCAAAAATTGAGGAATCAAAAATTGACGAAAAAAATGATGAAAAAATTGGGGAATCAGGAATTGGTGAACCACAAGAAGATTTGGTACAAAAGGACAAGCCTAAAATGGAGGAGCCTAAAATGGAGGAGCCTAAAATGGAGGAACCTAAATTGGAGGAGCCTAAATTGGAGGAACCTAAAATGGAGGAGCCAAAAATGGAGGAGCCAAAAATGGAGGATCCAAAAATGGAGGAGCCTGAAATGGAGGAACCAAAAATGGAGGAACCAAAATTGAAGGAGCCTAAATTGGAGGAGCCTAAATTGGAGGAGCCTAAATTGGAGGAGCCTAAATTGGAGGAGCCAAAAATGGAGGAGCCAAAAATGGAGGAGCCAAAAGACGATAAACCACAAAAAGGTTGGTTGCAACCAGACAATTTAGACATTTCGCACCAAGACAATTTTCAAAAAACCAAGCTTAAACCTGATGAATGGGATCGATTTGACAATCAATTCCCTAAGCTCACTACCCATGCTGCTGCAAAGGTTCCATGTCCTAAACCTCCAAAACAATTCGATGAAGAGCTCTTCAACAAATCAATGTTAGATACCTCAAGGAGTGCCATTCCTCCTAGTGGTACTGACAATTTCGATTGGCAAGTCAGATACAGAGACGTTAACAAAATCAATCCTTCAACTAATAAGAAATATAAAAAAGTGATGGTTCCTAATAGAGGCTGGATGTCAATCAAAGCCTTTGAAGCTGAAGAAAATCTCTTTGGCTCTGATGGTATCATTATCAACCAATCATTATTACCTACTTTATGAGGTAATCAACTCTTTATAATAACATCTAATTCACCAGAGTAGATGAGTTTTAGCATAATTTTATAGTCATAGCATATGTTTTTATCAATACACAAAAAAAAATTATTCAAAGAGGCCGAAACGATTTGTCAAATTCACCTCCCTGTTTAAATACTACTTCAATTACATGAATATTATAAAATTGTTTACCAATTCCGTATGTCACACTTAAAGGGTGACCAGACAATTACCAATGGCTTAAACTATATCTTCAACGATATGTTTATGAAATAACTTAAAATTTTCTTTAGAGCCATAGGACTCATTGAAATGTTTATAATTACTGCTAGTTTAACTGCTAGCATATCTTTTGAAACACTATTAATCATATATATTATCATATATATTATCATAGATAACTATTTCATTAATGACATTAAACATACCCTCCTATATAAATCTTTTTAACCTCAGCTTATATTCTGATCAATAGTCAAATCTTCAACTAATTTATCAATAAATTCATTATCATTATTAGCATTATTAATAGTTTGTGGTGATGTTTGAGTAGTAGTAGTAGACACAGTATCGTTATCACCTGCTTCAGCATCTCTATCATCTACTTTAATCTTTTGATAAGGAATTTGATCATTATATAAATCCTTGTATAATTCAACAAATTTAGAACCATCACAAACTTGCTCATGTTCTTTATAGTCAAAATCATATAACGAATATTCAATATTAGCAAAATTGAGTAAGTTAACAAATGGCTTACAAGTTTCGATTTCAATTTGAGCTAAAGGAATTGAACTATTCTGATCTTTTTTATCAACACTTAATACCACTGGATCCATTTTAGTCAATTTTGGATCAGTGATATTATATGGTAATTCAAACCGATAACAATTTTGTCCATTCAAAGGACTAATTAATTTCAAATTATTATGATCATCCAATACTGCCAATTGATTCAAATGAAATAAGTTATCAGGATTTAAATTCATCAAGTTTGGTAATTTGATAAATTTTTTATATTTATGAGATGATGACGATAAAATCCAGGAATCTAAAAATGATTTTTCCAAATAAGGATTTGGTTCATTAATAGAATTAACTGGGAAATCTTTACCGAGATAATTGGGTAAATTATTATTCAAATTCCCTGATAAATAATTTATATTGAACCAATGAATAGATCCAGTTTTTTTACTAATACACCCAAATCCTGAATTAGTTCCAGTTAAAAGATTCTGGGTATTATTATCCTTATCAACATGATCAATATCATAATTATTATTAGTAAACCAAAAGATATCATCGATAACTCCTGAAGTTTTCCCTCTAGAAAATTTTCCTAATAATGAAACTTCATTAGGTAATTTCATTAAATCCCATACGAAAAAATTGTCTCCTCTATAATTACTATTAACCAATTGTAAATCATAAGGATTAAATGATAAATTGGAAATTCCATCTGGGGTTTTAAATATTGATAAGATTTTATCATTAGATAAATCAACAATCTTTAGAATCTGATTATCATTCATTTGAAGATTGTGAGTACTTTCATTAAAGGTATGAACGGTTTGATTAAATAAACTGTTCAATGATGTTTTAATTGAATCAATAGTCAGATCATATTGTTGCTGTTGCTGTTGTTGTTTTTGTTCATTCTCTGTGTCGGTTTCAACCTCGATCCCATCCAAGGGTCTTTTGTCTTTATCTTGAGTCCAATACTGATTAAGCTTCCCACTAGAAAATTTTGATAATTTAAATAACAGATCCAATGCCTGATTAGATACACTTTCTAATAACTTGTTTAGTAAAGGTTTAGAATGTGGTAACTTAACAGGAGTAAAGGTTTTAGAATTACCATTAGCGTAATTATTTAACTTGATTTGGTTATATTCACATTTCGTAGGGGAATAAACCAACCAATTATTATTCAAATCAAATATAGGAGTTGAATTAAAACAACTGGTTTTAAGTAAAAGTTCATCATCCAGGATCTTTGAGGTTAAATTATACTTTCTTAAGATTGGTAAGCAAGAAGACTTTCTTAGGTTTTTCAATTGATCGTTAACATTATTTTTAACAAATTTCATGGTTTTTGGATCTAATTTATAGCAATATAAATACCCATCATCATTACCAACCACTATGAATTTACTATTCACTTTAAGTGATAAATTTTCACAACTGGTGCAATCATTGAAAATTTCAGGTAATTGTAGATCCTGGTTAAAATATGTGAAGGAACTATTTAAAACCAAGTTATGAATTTGTAAAGAAATTTTTTGTTGGTGTTTATATACAATCAATAATTTATAACCATCTTTAAGGTCACCAGAAATTACCTTTATTGCTTCAATTGAGGCACTTAATGATTCATTTATGTTAGATGAGCCATTGGTATTTCTTTCATCAATTTTGTCCTCGTGAGTCTTCTTTTCATGATTTGTTGTTTTCTTGAAATTGCCATTATTTACTTCTTCTTCTTCTTCACCTTCATGATTTTTACTAGTAATAGGAAAAGCATTGATTGAACCATAGAAGTACAAAGTATCGCCACTAAAGTCTTGAACGTTAACATCCTCAAATTCGGGAGGTATCCAATACCAAATTTCAATGGTATTTTTTAAAGGATAAACAATCAATAATTCCCCAAAAGGCCCCGATTCAATGAAACTTGGTTCAGCTGGTTGAGCCGAATTGGAATTCACCACGGCCGCCTGTTTGATTTTCTTCCATGTAGCATTAGTGGACCCTAATTTATACCCTTTCAGTATGGCTGTATGGATTTTATTAATTTTAAGTTGGTCATTATACATCATGACCGAGTGAGGATATGATAACCACCTATCACCAATCAGCTGAATAATAACAACCCAATTGATAAGAATAAATATGGCGACTAAAGCCAGACAAGCAATATAAAATGTATATAAAGTCCTCAACAAACAGGTTTTTCCTTAATAAATTGCCTATAGACTGGTAATGGAACTGTTCACAAGTAGTTATTAATCTGTAAACACCTGTAAGAAGTGTAATAAATTCCCATCAAGGAGCGATTGTGCGCGTGTTTTATGATGGCTGATAAGATAACCTATATACAGGAGATGGGGTGACGAGTGTCATACCAGTTATTTCTGGTAGAGGATGACACGGGTGGGGTAGTTGGTGAGTGTGTGAGATAGTTAGAGGGAGTAGGATAGTTAAAGTTAGTGGGATAGTTGGAGTGAGCCGTAAGTTTATGAGAATTTGGAAGGGTGAAGGTATGGTTGATAGGTTATGATGGTTGGGGCTATGGGAGTTGGGATGTTTTCTGTGGTTTGGTGTATTGGAAAGAATTGCAATTGTTGCGAATTTTGCAGATGCATAGACGAGAGAAAGGATGTTAGGGGACTGAATGTGGTAGGGCATTTTCTATTGACAGAGCTTTGGTAGCGTGGACGGGAAGTTTATACTGCAGGAGATACCTGATACCATAGAAGGGACCATACGTTGATGAGTTAGTAGGGTTTTTGGGTGTTGACACTGGTTCACCTACCTATGTACGACATTTACGCGACATTCGAAGCCATCTAGAAACAAAGCCCGTCTAGCCATCGAATGGGCTTAATCCCTTAAAGGTAATTCCTGGGGATACTTCCTACAGGGAATACCCCTTACCACTCCTTTATCTACACTCCTTTATCTACAGCCCCCTACTTCTCACCAGCCCTTACCCTACACCTTTAGCCTAGCCCCCTCCCCCACATTCCTATTCCCTCACATAATGCGTCTGTAGTGGTACCGAAGGTGGACCGACCATAGTCCGAAAGTGCACCGATACTCCACCGATTGTAAACCATCGAGGTTTTCACTATTATATTATCTACTCATCCTAACGTTCACTACCCATATAATCCATCATTAAATCTTTATCTCAATGGTGGATCTCCCCCCCTTACAACGGTTTTCTCGTTTAAAACATTTCCCCAACGAAATCAATCAGAAAATCTTTGATAATGTCGACATCGATACCCTAATAGAATTATGCGATTCCTCCAGTAAACCAGAAGGAAATGATGTAGATGAATGGTTTTATTGGTCATTGGTTCGTTATATCAATGATTCCAACATCCTTATAACCAATAGAACTAAATCTTACACAAACCTAGGGATGTATGCTTTAACCGAGTCTTATAACCCTTCAAAGAAATCCATTAAGGTCATCAATGATTGGAAATATTTAACAAAGTTATCAAAGATCAATGAAACCTATCGAGGGGTTCTTAAAAGGGTCCCAATTACTATTAGTTTTTATATTTGGGATTTTGAAGACCTAGAGGATTTCTTAGTGCTAATTCAATTGGTTATTGATACTAGTGATCCCACCCTTAAACCAGAATCTAAGAGTCTATATAATATTGAATTGGAATTCCATTCGGGTTTATTATATCAGTTTGATTTATGCAAGATATTTAATCGACTATGTGTTGATAATTTCAATCATCAGATCCAGAGTCTTTTAATAACAAATTATCAAGGATCATCAGTGGAAATTTCTAAACAATTATTTCCAACCCTACGGAATTTATGGTTAATTGGGTCAAATGTTAAATGGAATTTAACCTTAAGTTCATATTTAGAAAACTTTAATATTTCACCTAATCCATATGATTTTAATTTAAATCAACCTATTATTATTAAAACTTTACCAAATCAGTTAAATCATTTAACGTTGAGTCACGTGACTATCTCCAAATCATTTGCCATGGATTCGATTCAAAATCTGGTGATAGCTAATTCGATAACATTAATTCATATTAAAGATCTAACCAATGGGAAAGTTATCACCGATTTGCTTAAACATAATGTAACATCTCCTCGGTTTAATAAGGTTTATCTTGAAGATTTATTTGATGTTTCTCCCGAATATTGTAATATCATCTACTCATTAATTGAACAATATTTCTATAAATTTTATCTGTTATCGTTGGGCAAGAATGTTTTTAAAAGAACTGCAAATTATCGGGGATTTCCTCAGATATTTTCTGATATCACTGGTGTCAGTAATAAATTAATTCAATTAAAATTGAATTCGGTTCCAATTAATTCCCAAATGTTACATAACAACAATTTATTTTTGAACCTCACCAAATTGGATCTTTGCAATAACAATTTATCCAATATCAATGGTTTAACAGTATCACCTTATCTTGTGGAATTATATTTATCATTTAATCCTATCGATTGGAATCAATTTAATGTTTCATTTCCTTCAAACTTAAAACGACTAGAAGTTAAGAATACTCAACTACGGGATTTAACTCGTCTTCGATTACCGAATACCATTGAGACGTTAGCTTTAGAAGTCAATGATATTGAAACCATAGATAATTATAAATTTCCTAATAAATTAAAAGCATTGGGTCTTGGATCTAATAAGATTCAATCAATCAATTGTCATTATTTACCGGCTGGGTTAATAATTTTACATTTAACAGAAAATTTAATTGATAGTCCAGTGGATTTTGCTATGAATAACTTTGGTCAAAAATTGAATTTAACTAGTCTTTATCTTAATTACAATAAGATTACCAATTTAAAGGAATTCAAATTTCCTCAAGGGTTAATAGTATTAGATTTAGATGATAATAATCTTAAGAGTGTTCAAAAAATCTCTTTTAATGAACCACTAAGAGAATTGAGTATGAGTGGATGTAATATTAGTCGGATTAATGGAACAAATGTCAGCTTCCCTAACACTTTACAGGTGTTACGATTAAACGATAACCAATTGAAGAAATTACCTGATAATCTCCCTTGTCAATTATCAATTTTAACAGCTAATCATAATAGAATCGAATGCTTAGATCAGAATCAATTCCGATATTTTGAAGATTTAACTAAATTGTCATTGAATAATAACAAGATTAAAGTGCTTAACTTGAAGTTATGTCATAGACTACGAACGCTAGATTTGTCTAATAATGAGATTGAGTTTGTATCTCTAAGCTTTCAACCACTGGAACAACCACAACCACAACCACAACCACCACAACAGCAAAACTTTCATACCCAGCTCGTATCATTAATCATGAGTAGTAACCGATTAAGTACCATCAATGCCAGAATGATTGGTATCACTAATGATGTGGTTCATAGTAATCTACAAGAATTGGATATCAACAACAATCCAAAAATCAATGTGAATTTAATCAACCTCAAACAATTTGGTAACCAATTAAAAGCATTCTTTTGGGGGAGTTCAGGTGTCAACGATCAATTTGGGTATGATATAGGTACTAATATGGTTAAAGATAGTTATTGTTTTGGTAAAACAATAGAATTATAGATCAGAAACAATATATATATGAATAAGATATGAGAGATGAATGTTGATCAATTGATTAGTCCTATAAGAAAGTAGAAAGTTATCTATCAAATAGGGTGGATATGATCAGATTTGATATTCCAACTACGAAAGTATTCTCTTGAACCACGTTAAGCTGAAAATAACCGAATATAATCAGGGTAAATGAGAAGGCGTACGTGTTGGGAATGGGATAGAGAGGTTTAGAAAGGAAGTAGAGGATTCCAACAGGTGAACAGATTGAAAGGGGTCCAAATAGACGGACAGAGGGTACTCAAGTCCAGAATTCCTATTCTGAACCAGTGTATCCTTGAGCAACAGGAACAGTATGAACCGTAACAACAGTAACTGTAACAACAGTATGAACAGTACCGCTTGTTATTTATCTTATCCCGTAGCCCAGTACCTGTTAGTCCTAGACCCCTAGACCCCATTTCATTACCTTCTATGTAACCTTCGTCACTTGTCTTCTCTTTCAATCTTCGTCCGATGAGAAAAAAAATTCAAGGAGAAAAAAAATCTGTAAGTGAGCAGCAATCCATTGGATAAACACACGCCCATCCTCATATAAAATGCAAATAGTCTCAAACCCAAAAAAAGGCATCGACACGCCTTGAGCCCAATAAAAAATGGTGGCCGCAAAAAAAGATACAGTTACCCAACAATGGAGATCGTAACCATACCATGTTTATAGATCCGCCTACACGTAGACCTATGCCCGAACGCCTTGGCATTTCCCTCGCATCATTCTCCCTAACCTCCCACCATATCTTAATCTCCTCTCGACCTACACCTCGTGCTACCACCCAACATGGCTGCCTCAATCGATTCACTGGGTTTTTTTTTTTTTTTTTTTTTTTTTTTTTTTGCAACTGTTGAGTATTTACTACCAAAAAATGTTGGTTAGTGTGCAACCCTATAAAAACACAAATCATTCCCAGATAGTTTTAATTTGTTAACAATTCATCTACTGGTTCATCATCACCACCATGCGTCCAGAGATTGAACAAGAACTTTCCCATACTTTGCTTACAGAATTGTTAGCTTACCAATTCGCTTCTCCTGTTAGATGGATTGAAACTCAAGATGTATTTTTAAAAGATAATAAGACTGAAAGAGTGGTTGAAATTGGTCCTTCCCCCACTTTAGCTGGGATGGCCTCAAGAACCATTAAAGCTAAATATGAATCTTTTGATGCTGCTTTATCCTTACAACGTCAAGTTTTATGTTATTCCAAAGATGCTAATCAAATTTATTATACTCCTGATCCTGCTGATTTAGAAGCTCCTGCTAGTAAACCAAGTATTACCAAATCCATTAATCCTGAAGTTGCTAAACCACCACCAGCTGAAACCATTCAACCGGCAGCAGCCTCCGCAGCCCCAGCCCCAGCAGCAGCAGTTGCTGATTCAATCCCAGCCCCAGCAGCTCCAGCTCCAGCTCCTTCTGGTCCTGTAGCAGCTATTGCTGATGAACCAGTTCAAGCCGCATTAATCTTACATGTTTTAGTAGCTCAAAAATTAAAGAAACCTTTAGATGCCATTCCAATGTCTAAAGCCATCAAAGATTTGGTTAATGGTAAATCTACTGTTCAAAATGAAATCTTGGGGGATTTAGGTAAAGAATTTGGATCAACCCCTGAAAAGCCAGAAGATACTCCATTACAAGAATTAGCCGAACAATTCCAAGATAGTTTCAGTGGTCAATTAGGTAAAACTACCAGTGGATTAGTTGGTAGATTAATGTCATCTAAAATGCCAGGGGGATTTTCTGTAACTGCTGCTAGAAAATATTTAGATTCTAGATATGGTTTAGGGGCTGGTAGACAAGATTCTACCTTATTATTAGCATTAGTTAATGAACCTGCTAACAGATTAGGTAATGAAAATGAAGCTAAACAATTTTTAGATTCTATGGCTCAAAAACATGCTTCAATGGCTGGAATTTCCTTAAATTCTGGTAGTGATTCTGCCGGAGGTGCTGGTGCCGGAGGAGCTGGTGGTGCTGTCATTGATAGTGCTGCTTTAGATGCTATCACTGCTGAAAATAAGAATTTAGCCAAACAACAATTAGAAACCTTAGCCAGATATTTAAATGTTGATTTGAATAAGGGTGCTAAATCTTTTATTAAAGAAAAAGAAGCTTCATCTGTATTACAAAAAGAATTAGATTTATGGGAAAATGAACATGGTGAATATTATGCTAATGGTATTAAACCAATTTTCTCAGCCTTAAAATCTAGAACTTATGATTCATATTGGAATTGGGCTAGACAAGATGTTTTATCGATGTATTTTGATATTATTTTTGGTAAACTTACATCTGTTGATAGAGAAACCATTAATCAATGTATTCAAATCATGAATAGATCTAATCCTACCTTAATCAAATTCATGCAATACCATGTTGATCATACTCCTGAATATAAAGGAGAAACTTATCAATTAGCTAAGAAATTAGGTCAACAATTAATTGATAATTGTAAGCAAGTGTTAGATGTCGATCCAGCTTTCAAAGATGTTAGTAAAATCACTCGTCCATCTACTAAAATCGACGAAAAAGGAAATATTGTTTATGAAGAAGCAGAAAAATCATCTGTCAGAAAATTTGAACAATATGTATATGAAATGGCCCAAGGGGGTGATATCACTAAACAAAAATCTAAACCAACTGTTAAAGAAGATTTAGCTAGAGTTTACAAAACCATCATTAAACAACAATCTCTTTCCAAGAACACTAAGTTAGATTTCCAACAATTGTATACTCAATTAATTGATTATATTGATACTTCTAATGAAATTGACAATAAAATGGTTGCTTCTACTGGTACTACTACACCAACTGAAGAAGAACCAGAAGAATCATCATCAACTACTGTTTCCGATGATGATGAAATTGCTTCTTTACCTGATAAAACCTCAATCTTACAACCAGTTTCTTCTACTATTCCACCAGAAACTATTCCATTTCTTCATATTCAAAGAAAGCATCATAGTGGTTGGGAATATGATCATAAATATTCTTCTATGTATTTAGATGGATTAGAATCTTGTGCTGTTAATGGATTAACTTTCAAAGATAAACAAGTATTAGTTACTGGTGCTGGGGCAGGATCTATTGGTGCTGAAGTATTACAAGGCTTAATCAGTGGTGGGGCTAAAGTCGTGGTCACTACTTCTAGATTTTCTAAAAAAGCCACTGAATATTATCAAACCATGTATAGTAGATACGGAGCTACTGGTTCTACTTTAATTGTGGTTCCATTTAATCAAGGATCGGTTCAAGATGTTAATGCTTTAGTTGATTATATTTATAATGATCCTAAACAAGGTGGTCTTGGATGGGATTTAGATGCTATTATTCCATTTGCTGCCATTCCAGAAAATGGTAATGGATTAGATAATATTGATTCTAAATCAGAATTAGCTCATAGAATCATGTTAACTAATTTATTAAGATTATTAGGAGCAGTTAAATCCAAGAAATTAACTGATACTAGACCTGCTCAAGTTATTTTACCATTATCACCAAACCATGGAACTTTTGGATTTGATGGATTATACTCCGAATCTAAGATTTCTTTGGAAACCTTATTTAATAGATGGAGCTCTGAAGACTGGAGTACCAAATTAACCATTTGTGGTACTGTTATTGGATGGACTAGAGGTACTGGTTTAATGAGTGCTAACAATATCATTGCTGAAGGATTTGAAAAATTAGGAGTTAGAACCTTTAGTCAAAAGGAAATGGCTTTCAATATTTTAGGGTTATTAACTCCTCAAATCATTCAAATTTGTCAAGAAGAACCTATTTTAGCTGATTTGAATGGGGGATTCCAATTTGTGGAAAACTTGAAAGCTGTTACTAGTAAATTAAGAAATGATTTATTAGATACTGCTGATGTTAAAAGAGCCGTTTCAATTGAATCAAGTATTGAACAAAAAGTTGTTAATGGAGAACAAGTTGACAATAATTATGCTAATGTTATGGTCAAACCACGGTCTAATATGAAATTTGAATTTCCTGAAATTAAACCATATAAAGATATTAAAGCTGTATCACCTGATTTAGAAGGTATGTTAGATTTAGAAAGTGTGGTTGTAGTTACCGGATTTTCTGAAGTTGGTCCTTGGGGTAATTCAAGAACTAGATGGGAAATGGAAGCTTTTGGAGAATTTTCTTTAGAAGGGGCCATTGAAATGGCTTGGATTATGGGATTAATTAAATACCATAATGGTAATATTAAAGGAAAACCTTATTCTGGTTGGGTTGATGCTAAAACTCAAACTCCTGTTGAAGATAGTGAAATCAAGAGCAAATATGAAGAATATATTTTAGATCATGCTGGTATTAGATTGATTGAACCAGAATTATTTGGAGGTTATGATCCTAATAAGAAACAATTCATTCAAGAAGTTGTTATTCAACATGATTTAGATCCATTTGAAGCTGCTAAAGATGTAGCTGAACAATATAAACGTCAACATGGAGACAAGTGTGAAATTTTCGAAGATGAAGAAAGTGGTGAATATTCTATTAGAATCTTAAAAGGTGCTACTTTATTCATTCCTAAAGCTTTAAGATTTGATCGTCTTGTAGCTGGTCAAATTCCAAATGGTTGGAATGCTAAAACTTATGGTATTGATGATGATATTATTTCTCAAGTTGATCCTGTCACCTTATATGCATTAGTAGCCACTGTTGAAGCTTTATTATCATCTGGTGTGACTGATCCTTATGAATTCTATAAATATGTTCATATTTCTGAATTAGGTAATTGTATTGGTTCTGGTATGGGTGGTATCTCTGCCTTAAAAGGAATGTTTAAAGATAGATATGAAGATAGACCAGTGCAAATGGATATTTTACAAGAATCATTTATTAATACTATGCCTGCTTGGATTAATATGTTATTATTATCATCATCTGGTCCTATTAGAACCCCTGTTGGTGCTTGTGCTACTGCTATTGAATCTGTTGAATTAGGTATTGAAACTATTTTATCTAAGAAAGCTAAGATTTGTGTGGTTGGAGGATTAGATGATTTCCAAGAAGAAAGTTCTCAAGAATTCGGTAATATGAATGCTACCTCTAATTCTTATGATGAATTTGATCATGGTAGAACTCCTGGTGAAATGTCTAGACCAACTACTACTACTAGAAATGGATTTATGGAATCTCAAGGTTCCGGTACTCAAATTGTTATGAGTGCTGATTTAGCCATTAAAATGGGAGTACCAATTTATGGGGTTTTAGCCATGACTTCTACTGCTTCAGATAAAATTGGTAAATCAGTTCCTGCTCCTGGTAAAGGTATTTTGACTACTGCTAGAGAACATCATGGTGAATTGAAATATCCAGCTTCTAAATTAAACATCAAATATAGATCAAGACAATTAAAACACAGATTATCTCAAATTGAATTATGGAGAGAATCTGAATTTGAATATTTGAATGAAGAAATTGATTTAGCTAAAGATAGCTATGGAGAAGACTTCTCAGCCAAAGAATTCTTAGCTGAACGTACTGAAGAAATCAATAGAGAAGCTAAGCGTCAAATCAGTGCTGCTAAGAGACAATGGGGTAATGAATTCTATGTTTCAGATCCAAGAATTGCTCCATTAAGAGGAGCTTTAGCTGCTTTCGGATTAGGAATTGATGATTTAGGGGTAGCTTCATTCCATGGTACTTCTACTAAAGCTAATGATAAGAATGAAACTGCTACTCTTCATTCAATGATGAACCATTTAGGCAGATCAGAAGGTAATCCAGTATTTGGGGTATTCCAAAAATTCTTAACTGGTCATCCTAAAGGGGCTGCTGGTGCTTGGATGCTTAATGGGGCTTTACAAATCTTACAAACTGGTATTGTTCCAGGTAATAGAAATGCTGATAACATTGATAAAGAATTAGAACAATTTGATAATGTTTTATTCCCATCCAGATCTATCCAAACTGATGGTATTAAAGCTGTTTCAGTTACCTCATTCGGATTTGGTCAAAAGGGAGCTCAATCCATTGTTATTCATCCTAATTACTTATATGCTTCATTAGATCAAACCACATACGAAAATTATGCTATTAAAGTAGCTTCTCGTAACAAGAAGACTTACCGTTACATGCATAATGCTATTACTAGAAATACCATGTTTGTTCAAAAGAACAATGCTCCTTACACCGAAGAATTAGAAAAAGTGGTCTACTTAGATCCTTTGGCTAGAGTTGAAGATGGTAAAGAATATAAATTCTCTTCTAAGGGAATTCAAAGTCATCAAAGTTATGTCAGTGAATCTACCAATCAAATCGCTAAAGCTTTAGGGGATTTGAATGGTTCCAATAAAGGTGTTGGGGTTGATGTTGAATTATTATCATCTCTTAATTTAGATAATGATACTTTTATTGAAAGAAATTTCACTCCTCAAGAACAACAATATTGTTTCAATTCATCAAACCCTCAAGCTTCCTTCACCGGAACTTGGTCAGCCAAAGAAGCAGTTTTTAAAGCTTTAGGAGTTAAATCTCAAGGTGGTGGTGCAGCTTTAATTGATATTGAAATTTTACGTGAATCCACTGGGGCTCCTAAAGTTAATTTAGTAGGGGATGCTAAGACTGCTGCCACTAGTGCTGGGATTTCTAATGTTAATATTTCAATTTCTCATGATGATTTCCAAGCCACTGCTGTAGCCTTAAGTGAATATTGATTGATTTTGTAGTTTGTGTATGTTAATATAATTGTGATTAAGGATTGTTTGTAGGGTAGCGTAGTGAAGGTGATGAAGATCATGTAGATGGTGAAGATCGTAAGGGGTTGTGGATATGAGCTACCACGTTAGTAGCTGGTAACAGTTCCAATGATATGTTGTTACTACCTCCTACTATCAGCTCTTGGCAGCAACTAGTCCTTTTTGTTGATTGGCATTCGTTTTCGCAGCCACTCCAGTGCCACTTGGAACTGATGCCAGTTCTGCGGCCGGTTCTACCCAACCAGTAAAGTCGTGTCGCACCAGATATGCGTCCAAATGTTTAAGGAATCTCAAAAAAACATTATGGGAACCATTGTAATTACCGATTAATAGTTATCGATTGTTATCGGATTTATTCAATTCACTAACCCAGTTGTCCCATTTATCTGTGATTGTAATAACTAGGTGTCCAGTCTATTTCAATTGCTTTTGAGAAATTACTCGTCTACATCCGTTATGTCTCTGGACTATTTGAAAAATCAACATGGATCTACGATTCCTGCTAGCTCACACGCCAATAATTCATCACCACAAGATTTAAATACCAAAGAAGATCCAGAGGTTGAACCAGAACCGACTTCGCCATCAGAGAACAACCAAGAGTCTCTGAGTGGTAGTGATGAAGTGAAGGAAGACAAGGAGCTGAAGAAGGAGGAAAAGAATGAAGATCCTGATGTCAACACTACAAACGCCGATAATACTTCTAAAGAACACAATGAACCCAATAAACCCAACCAGCTGAATGGAAATGATGATTCAACCACCGCTAATCAACCGAAAGCCTCTAATGAGGGTCAGGAGCCTGAATCTCAAGAGAGTGAAACTCCTCAAGAAGGTAATACTTTCACAGCTGACACCACTATCAATGGTTCATCCACCCCTATTACGCCTATCATCGAAGAGCCAAATCAACCCGATTCTTTAAACAGTCTGAATCCCCCTTCCGTTAGAGGGAATGCATCGACTCATAATCGAAAGTCTTCTACCGCATCTGTTGGATCAACCACCGCCACCATGGATAATACCAATATCTTCAAGAAAACCTTTGAAGCGATTTTGAATTCAAAAGAAGCTAAGAAAAATGAAGGATTGAAACAATCAGTTCAAACAGCACTTGATTCGGTTAATGATCCAAATTCTAAAGATCCGTTTTTGGTATTTGCTGCGTTGAAAACTACTTGTGAAACGTCTAATAATGATTTGAAGGCCAAAGCCATAGACTTATTTGCTAAATTATTTTACTATGGACAATTTGAAGATGAAAAGGAAAAAGTTCAATTAACTGATAACTCTGTTGATGTTATTGCTGCTTGTTTTGATGGTGAAGGTACTGATGCTGAAGTCGAATTACAAGTAGTTAGAGCTTTGATGCATAGTATTTTATTAATGCCTTGTCATGGAGCTTCATTATTGAAAGCTGTTAGACTGATTTATAATGTATTTATATTTTCATTAAATGCTAGAAATCAATCGGTTGCCCAAGGAAATCTTACTCAAGTCATTGGGGCTATTTTTCAAAGAGTGCTTGATTCTGGGTTAATTAAACAACATAAAAGTGATAGCGTTATTCAACTTAAAACTCCTGGTAATATGAGTAACGAAGACATGGGAGATTCTGGTGAAACAGCAACACAAGAACGGTTAACTTTAGAGAATTTAGAAAGACTTAATGATACTAATAATGATAGTAACAGAGTCAATGAAGCTAATCAAGCTGTCGGAACTGAAGAAGACATTGTTGTTAAGGATGCTTTCTTAATTTTTAGAGCCATGTGTAAATTATCCGTTAAAGATGTCGAAGATGAAATGCTTGATATGAGAAGTCATTCAGTTAGATCTAAACTTTTATCGTTGAATATTATTCATACCATTCTAAAACAATATATTGACATTTTCTTAAGTCATGACGTGGTATTATTGTCAAGTAATGCCGAAGAAGAAACCAGATTAGTTAATGCTGTTAGACAATATCTTTGTTTATCATTATCAAGAAATGCTGCTTCTTCTATTGCTCCTGTTTTTGAGCTTTCTTTGGAAATCTTTTGGCTAATCATTTCTAATTTACGGTCTGAATTTAAAAGAGAAATACCGGTATTCTTTGATGAAATTTATTTCCCAGTGGCTGAAATGAAAACTTCAACTCCTCATCAAAAACGGTATCTTTTGTCTATAATTGAAAGATTATGTAATGATTCCAGATGTATTATAGAATTTTATTTGAACTATGATTGTGATAGTAATATGCCCAATATCTGTGAACATGTGATTGATTATTTAACTAGATTATCATTAATACGAGTTGATGTTACTACTCAACAAAAGAATGCCTACAGAGAAAACCGCAGAAAAGGGGTTTCCGTTTATGATATCTCCAAGATTTCAAACTTAACTAGTAGTACAATGCAATCAAGACCCCCTGAACCTGATATTTATAATCATTTCCCGGTTGAATATGCTTTGAAAATGACTTCTATTAGTTGTAACGTTGCATTCTTACGGTCATTATATACTTGGGCTCAAAAAGGTATTAGTTCTAGTATTAATAATATCGATGGGACTAAGAATAATAGTAATGGATACTTATCGCTTAATAGAAATAGATCAAGCACTGCTAATTCTGATACCTTTAGTAATGGAGACTCAAGAAATGCTTCATTTGTTAATGGTGGTACTATTAATAGTACTGATAACAGTTGGACAACTGAAACTGATGATCCTAATCAATTTGAAAGTTTGAAACAACGGAAAAAAGCTTTGTTAGAAGGGATTAAACAATTCAATCAAAAGGCGTCTAAAGGGGTTGATTATTTTATCAAACATGAATTTATTGAATCTAAAGGACCTCAAGCTATAGCTAAATTCTTATTAGAAACCGAAGGATTAGATAAAGCTGTCATTGGGGAATATTTGGGTGAAGGTAATGAACATTGTATTGCCATTATGCATGCGTTTGTTGATTTGATGGACTTTAAAAATATGTCATTTGTTGATGCTATGAGAACTTTTCTTCAAGCTTTCAGATTACCAGGAGAAGCTCAAAAAATTGATAGATTCATGCTTAAATTTGCCGAAAGATATACCTTAGGAAACCCTGGCGTACTCTCGAATGCTGAATCAGCTTATGTTTTGTCTTATTCCGTTATTCTTTTAAATACTGATTTACATTCACCACAAATTAAAAATAGAATGACTTTGGAGAGTTTCATTATGAATAATTCAGGAATTGATGATGGGAAAGATATCCCTAGAGATTATTTGGAAAAGATTTATAATGAAATCTTAAACAATGAAATCAAATTACAAAGTGAACAGCATGCGGCATTATTAGCTGGTGATATGTCTTTACCTCATAGTCAATCATCAGGTATCTTTGGTGGTCGTGATTTAAGTCGTGAAGCATATTTCCACGCTTCCAAAGAGATGTCAACTAAAACTGAAAAACTCGTTAGGGATTTAGGAAAGAAAATGAGAGATGATTCAAATGGAACTATTTTCTATCAAGCATCCAATGTTTTCCATGTTAAATCTATTTTTGATACTCTTTGGATGTCCATACTAGCCGGTTTAACTCCTCCTTTTAAAGAATACAACGATCAAGATATCACCAGAGCTTGTTTAGAAGGAATCAAACTTTCCATTAAAATTGCTTGTATGTTTGAATTAGATTATGCTAAGAAATCATTTTTTGGAGCTTTGATTCAATTTCAAAATTTGAATAATTATGAAGATATCATTAATAAGAATGTTGATGCCATTTATATCATGTTGGAAATTGCTATTAGTGAAGGAAATCATTTGAAGAGTACTTGGATTCAGGTATTGACATCGATTTCACAATTAGAAAGATTACAGTTGATAGCTAGAGGAGTAGACCAAGGTTCCATTCCTGATGTATCTAATGCGAAGTTGGTTAATAGAAATTCTATAGAAAGTGTTGCTAGTCCAAGGCAATCAACTGGTTTCTTTAGCCTGTTTACTTCAAGTCCATCAGCATCTCAATCTGCTTCAAATAAGTTTCATAATCAGAAATTGACTGAGGAAGCGGCACAAATGTTATCTAGTTCAGATTTAGGAGCAGCTATTGATAAAGTCTTTGCAAATTCTGCAAACCTAAATGCTGAAAGCATTGTGGCTTTTATCAAATCCTTATCAGAAGTTGCCTTAGAAGAAATTGAATCATCCGGACAAAGTGTCAACCCAAGAATCTTTTCTTTACAAAAAATTGTTGATATATGTTATTATAACATGACTCGTATTAGAGTCGAATGGTCTCAATTATGGTCCGCTATGGGAGAGATTTTCAATTATGTTGGATGTCATAGTAACTCTTATGTGGTTATTTTTGCCATTGATTCGTTAAGACAATTATCTATGAGATTTTTTGAAATTGATGAATTATCACATTTTAAATTCCAACAACAATTCTTAAGACCATTTGAATACATTATAAGTAACAATGATTCATTGGACATCAAAGATATGGTATTAGAATGCATCAATAATATGATTTTAGCTAAGCTGGATAAAATCAAGAGTGGTTGGAAAGCCATATTTTCTGTATTGGCAATCAGTGGTCGTGAACGCCATGAAAAGTTAGTTAGTCGCTCCTTTAAAATGGCTGAATGGATTTATAAAAAATATTTACCAGAAGTTAAACAACAAGATGCGTTTAGTGACTTGATTAATTGTTTTACTGGATTATGTAAGAATGGAAGCTTCCAAAAAATTAATTTGCTTTCATTGGAGATATTACAAAAATTGACTAATCAGTTAGCAATTGAATACCTTAACAAACCAGATGCCAATAAAAATGATGTCTTGGTAAAATTATGGTTTCCTATATTATTTGCATTCCATGATGTCATTATGAATGGTGAAGAATTGGAAGTAAGGTCTAGAGCATTGAGTCATTTATTTGATATTTTACTTGAATATGGTGAAAATTTTGATATTGAATTTTGGGATTTAGTTTGTAAAGATTTATTGTTTCCAATTTTTGCTATATTAAATAATAAATGGGAACTCCGTAATTTTGAAGATTCCAATGATAATTTTTCGGTATGGTTATCAACTACATTGATCCAGGCTTTAAGGAATATGATTGGATTGTTTACTCATTATTTCAATTCGTTGAAGATAAGGTTTTCTGATTATCTTAGATTATTAACTAGTTGTATTTGTCAAGAGAATGATACTATAGCTAGAATTGGAAGATCTTGTTTATATTCATTATTAGTTGATAATGCTGAAAAATTCGATGAAAATGATTGGAAATTGGTAGTGGAAACATTTGATGAATTATTTGATTTAACAGAAGCCAAAGAATTATTTGATTTAGACCCATTAAGACAACAAGATAATCAAGAGTCATCTGAAGGTGATGGTAATCAAAGTAATGAAACAAATCTGGATAAATCATTGGCTCTAGAAAGAGAAAAGGAAAAAGCCACCGGAGATTTTGCTAATAACACCAATGTGGTAAATAATGATAGAATTAGGAAAACACAAGAGAAATCATCAATTGTTATTAAATGTGTATTACAATTATTAATGATTGAAACCTTAAGTGAATTATTCGAGAACGACGTGTTTTATGAAAATATCCCATATGAATATCTATTACAGTTGGGAGAATTATCTGATAAAAGTTTTAAGTTTGCCAGAGGATTTAATGATGATTATGATTTAAGAGTTAGATTATGGAATGCCGCAGTGATTGAAAGATTACCCAACTTATTGAAACAAGAATCTTCCGCATCAGCTGTTTATATTAATATTATGTTCAGAATGTATTGTGATGATGATAAAACTGATGCTAAAGCTAAAGATCATATAATTGACCAAACCATCCCGTTATGTAATGATATCATTGAGAGATATTCAGAGTTAGACGAAACTAATCAACAAAGAAATTTGTCGACATGGAAGCCGGTTATCATTGAAATTTTCCAAGGATTTTATGAATTGGATGATAAAGATTTCATCAAACACACCCCAATCATGTATAATACCACTTTGAAGTTATTCTCAAAGAGTTTATCACCGGAATTAAGGAACGCCATGAAATTATTCCTTGCAAGAGTTGGAGATGCTTTTTTGACCAAAAAGTAGAGGGAGTAGTTTAGATAGTATTTGTTAGTTTGTATAGTGGTTGTGTAGAGTACGACGATTCAAAAATGTATAAAACAATTAGGAATAGTCATTAAATACAGAGGCCTTTAAATATGCAGACTCGATGCGGTGCTTAGATAACGAGGATTTGAAATTTTGAGGCCCTTAGAGCCTTCAGAATTTAAAATTCTACTTTTGTGGGTTCAATTCTGTGGGTTCAATTCTGTGTGGTAACGACCTCTACCAGTCATATATAACCATAATTAATAGTCGTATCTCTAAACTTTCAACTAGACGGTTTATTACTACCAACATCTATTCATTGATCATCTTCATTACCATTATATCTACAGTTAAAGACCTGGTCTCAAAATTACTATTGCTCGGGGCTCGGTTAGTTGCTGTAGCTAGTGCTGATATTTACGCAAAGCTCCAACTAGTAGTTTCGTTGAAAATTTTTCAAATCGTTCGCAACTTTTATTGCGACCTAAAAGTTTTCAGTTTCGACATCCTTTTAGCAAATATATCTTTATAAAAGAGAATTCAAGTTATAATCTTAGAGTTATATTGGTAAGATCTCTTAAAAATGTCATTTGAAAACAAGGTATGTGGCTTTCCCAGAGGATTGATATGGTCAATGAATTGAAATAATTGGTGTGATGAATGTCATGCCACAATGAAATTGTGGGTCCGTCAAGTACATTGATTTGCAATAGAATGTTATTCAATCAAATATCATAGCCAATAGTTCCAATTCCTTTCAATGGGCTCCAATGGGTTCCAATCCATTCAATCCCTCCATTAATTGCAATTCCATTCTCTGTTCCATACTAACGTCATTATAGAATTTATACCATTTATTAGGAAATGATGTTGAAGAAGAAGAAACTTCAAACATTCCTCCAAGAGAAATTGTAAGAAACAAAACCTCCAGTAAAAAAACTGACGAAGCTCCACCTAAAGCTGATCCAGCCAGAGCTAAAAACAAGAAAAAAGTTGGTGGAAATGAAGGAGCTATCAAAACCCAATTGAACAACAAATCAGTTCCAGGACCAGATCATACTGAATCCAGTCATTACAAAAGACCATTTGACCGTCATTCTAGACAACAAAAAGGAGATTCCGGTAAAAAAACCAAACAAGAAGGATGGGGATCTAAAAATGGTGCCAACATCTTAGAAGATGAAGTTGAAGCTGATGAAGATGCTGAAGCTGAATTAGAAGAAGGTGATGAAAATGTTATTGACGAAGTTCCAAAGAAATCTTTACAAGATTACTTTGAAGAATTGAAACTTAAACAAAGTCAATTAGAAGGTAACAAACAACTTAGACAAGCCAATGATGGTGATGATGCTAAATGGGCTGAAGCTGAAAGACTCGTTAAAGAACAAGAAGAATATGTTCCATCATCTACTCAAAAGAAGGTTAAATCTAAAAGTCCTAAAGAAAAACAATTCTTAGATTTCGAAGCTACTTTTGCTGATGAACAACCAACTCCTTTCCCATCCTCCAGAGGTAGAGGTGCTCCAAGAGGTGGAAGAGGTTCCTCCAGAGGTGCTTCAAGAGGTGGTGCTAGAGGTGGTAGAGGTTCCTCAAGAGGTGCTAGAGGTGGTGCCAGAGGTGGTAGAGGTTCTGCCAGAGGTGGTGCTGCTCCAAAACCTACTATCAATGATAAAGATTTCCCATCCTTATAATCAGGTATCATCTGTTGACACCCCTCCTTTTAGCAGCTCTGTATTGGAGATAGCTATCTATTGACCCAGTGGTTTTTTATATTTTTGATATCATGGGTTTAATGTGTTAGGATAAACTACATGAAACGGTTTTTCTCTAAAGATTTATCTAATATATAACTTGAATTTATATATTATACCTAGTGAGTGTAGCCAGTGTGTCTACTATGCCTTTCCTATATTTCTCTATTAAATGACTCTATCTACTACATACACCGTTATGGGTCTACCACAAACACAAACACAAAATTGTTCTTAAAGATCAAAAATAAATTGTCAGAGTGAAATTTTAGGTTCGTATAGTTGATGTTAGACGACAATATGGGTTTGATGAAAGGGATGAGGTTCTCTACATAAGAACTGGTGATATTGCTACCACCAATAAGTTTAACCCTGGTGTCAGGTATAGGATATGTGCTTGAACCATGACCATCAGTATCAGTATGGAACTCATCAAGATCCTCCGAATTGCTTGCTTGTTGTGTAGTCTTAGAGAGGACCAAACATGACTTGATGCTTAGTTGGTGAAGTTTCAGTAGATCCTGTAAGATATTAGTGGTAGATTCAGGTAACGAAGGGATTGGGCCTTCAATACTTGCCATACCTGCTTGTGTCTGTTGCTAACAAACATAAGCAAACACTGAGCACTCATCCATGTCTCAAACAATTGAACCAGGTCGTGTGGAGGCCCCGGGTGTACCTTCATAATACCGTCATGAGGTGTGTGGATTCAAAGTAGTGGGCACTGGGACCAGAGTGTCCCGTGGGCCCAAGCACCTACATCAGCACCAACACCAGCAGCCACACCAGCACCAACACCAGTAGCCTCACCTCACCAACCCTAATGGCGGGGTCCTTGGCCGAATGACTCATGCCAACTTTAAATACCCTGCCCAAGGATTGATGACCCTCCTCCTCACTCATGGCTTCGTCATACATATGCTTTCGTCCTATCATTTTGCCTCCTACGGTAACCCTTTACAATGACCCCTAACATACACCCCTAACCTACCCCCTAACCTACCTCAACATTCTCTACTCTGTCTGTATACCCGTTTATGTGTGACCACCCTCTCACTCCGTCATTTTTCATATGCGTGTGTTGACCTATTTATCTCAACGTCTATCTCCAGATTAGCCCTGGTACTGATAAGAAACATATGGGGATATAGTGAGTCAGACAGTCAGCCAGTCAGCCAATTTCAACTAACAAGGCCTTTATCGTTACGGAAACCCCCATAGAATCTACTAAAGTGTTTTAGTTAGTGTGTAACAAAGCATTATAACCCATACACCCACTGCTATCTAAACATATTCTTCTTAGATAGCTGGCTAATTGTGTGTCTGAAAGCAGGCTAATTGCATTGTTGTGTGAGGGTAAAAATAAAAGCGCGTAGTTAATTGTTACAGGATATTTGAGATTTTTCACAAAACAACAACCAGAACATTTTCATTTGTTGTAAGGATATTCATTTCAGTGAAGAGGTTTAAATAAAATAATCGACTAGAGCTACAAGTCTATTAGCGAATACAACGCCAATTGAATTGATTTGGTGGAGTTAAACTAAAAACTTTCAATCGACTGGGGTGCTATTTTGTTCCCGTTTCTAAAACAGACCAATTGTGTGTGTGTGTGTGTGTGTGTGTGTGTGTGTGTTTGTGTGTAAGTGTTTGTGTTGATTATTAATTATTATCACCTGGTGTGACAGCTGAGGTTATCATGTCAGATATCGAACACGATGGGACTGTTGGAGGTCCCAAAGCTGGTGAAGGTGGTGGGAATTCCAAGACGTTATTATCCACTTCATCTCCAGAAGGTATTCAAATAGCCGCTAAAATTACTCCTACCAGATTAGCTAATTTATTAACTCGAAAAGGCCCCTTGCCAATTCGTCATATTACATCGCAATTGGCTTTGGAAGTTCAAGGGTTTGAGAAATTGTCATTGTCTAAACAGAGAAGATTGATTATGTCTGCTATGGAACAAGTTGACCCTGAAAATAACGTGGTATTTGAAAAGATTGGTTGGGGCCAATGGGCCGTTCGTAAAGTTGGGTCTGACTTTATTGTAACTGAAGGGACAGAAGGAAATTTAGTTAAAACTTCCCATGTTGACATATCCAAGAGTTCCAAGAGTGTTAAAGAAAATGGGAATGAAAAGAGTCAAGCAAATTCCCATATTGGCGGACATGGAAATGATTCCAGTGACCCTAATTCTAAGCCTCAACAAATTAATGTTAAAGAGTTAAGAAACCAGCCTAACTTGAAATTAGGGTGGTCAAAGAAGCAAAGCAAGGCATTAAGAAGAGAAAGTATAACCAATAACAAACCAAATCTTCATAATATTAAACTTCCCAATGAGAACCTTAACAGTGCTATTATGTCCGACTCAGATATTGAAGATAATAATGCTATAGATGATCTTATCGGGGACGATGAAAGATCTGATGATGATGATAATCAACCATCGGAAAGTGATGATGATGACGCTTTGGATGATGATGATGATGATGATGACGATGATGATGACGATGCTCTAGCAGAGGATAGTGAAGGTGAAGAGTTGTTTGCCTTTGATCATGATAATGAATCTTATAGTAAACCACGTAGAAGATCACCACCTATTCAATTTGCTAATAGAGTACCATTAAAATTAAGTCCACCTCCTAATCATTCCAACACCAGACGAAGATCATCTAATTCAAACACCGTTAGTAAGAATACCAATTATAACCCAAGACATCAAATATTTAGTAGGTCTAGGTTGAATTCATTGGATAATTTGGATAATTATATTATCTCATCAGCTAAAAATTCTAATGGTTCATTTAGTTCCCCACCACCTCCTCCCCCAAGTGCAGCTGTAGCAGCTTTATCGGGGTCACCATTATCACCTTGGAATAACAATTCGGCCAATTATATTGCTAACAACTTGTCGAAATCACCTGATGGGTTTTTATCTGGTATGAATTCTAATAGAAGGAAATCTTCATTCAATGAATCTCATATTAGATCGACTTTATCAGCATCATTACCAATGTCAAATCCATCTACTTCACATATAAATCAAACCAGTAATGGTTCGTTTACAAATAACGTCAACTCCACATCCAATTCCACTACAAATTCTCCGAATATGGAGGCCAATAACAATCATCTAAATAACCTTTCCGATACCGATGAAGAAGATTGGGCTACGATAGGACCAGAGAGTTTACGGAATAAACATCAACATGAGCATGGAAATCATACCAGTAATAATGGTAATAATCATAATAATAATACTAATAATACTAATACTGATGAAAATGATACTAAAGCAGCAGCGTTTGCTCTAGTTGACTTGATGTCCATATGATCTGGTATTATTTCTGTAGGGTTGTTATAGGATTTATCTACGATATTTTTCGGTTCATACCCACCCCCCTTTTTTCACGACATTCAATTCTGGTTATAATATGGTTAAGTTATTTTGGGTTATTTCAATGGGTTCTGTTTAGGTTTTGGTATTTGGTTTTATTGGTACTTGCTTCATGAGTGCTACTATTCTATATAATGTTTTATTTCTCTCTATAGATCTGTTAGTATAAATTATATAATAAATATTGAGTACAATAGGTGTGTGGGTGTAGCTGTAGGTGTGGGTGTACCTGTAGCTGTAGCTATAATGCTGGTTAAAACCTCTTTCCTAATTAAGTTAAATTATTGGCAGGTGCGGGTCCCACTAAGGCTGCCCTATTAAGGAGGTTATTTAAGGTCCGCCATTGAGACACCCAGTGCGACTTCCACTACGACGCGTATGGGTGAAAAATTTCTGAAAATCACTGGCACTTCATAAAATCTATTACTTAATTACTGCAGTTCCTTATTTCGAATTCTATAATACTTTAGAGATATGGCCACTGCTACCACTACAGTATTACCATCCATACAATTGGATGTTAACTATGATGACATCAGAAACTCCTTAAAGGATTTCTTGACCCATTTCAAAACCAGTACTCAAGATGATAATATGGACATGGTACAAGATGATATCGATGGACAAGAACAATTCCAAGGCCCTAAGTATATGAGATATTTACAAAAGGTTGCTAACAGAGAAATGTCCACCATCTACTTTGATTTAAATGATTTGAGAGCTTATGAGTCTAATCAAATTCAATCTCAATCTAATAGTCAAGTGAATTTTAAAGTTAGATTAGTTGATCAAATCATGAGAAATACTCATAGATATATCGAACTCATTTCTAATATAATAGATGAAATCATGCCAAATCCTACCAAAGATATTTCTTATAAGGATGACGTGTTGGATGTTATTTTACACCAAAGAAATTTAAAGAATCAAAGAGTTATGCAAGAAAATTCTGATGAAATGGATAATTTAAGAAATGGATTTGATAATGGAACCACTCAAGGCCTTGACCAAGGACTTGACCAAAATCGAGCACCAGCAAATAGATCAGGACTCAGTGATGAAGAATTAGAAAATATGTTCCCATCTAAATTGACCAGAAGATATTTTCTTTATTTTAAACCATTGATTGATCAAAATAAAGCCATGTCAGTTAGAGAAGTTAAAGGAGCTCACGTGGGACAATTCATCACCATTAGAGGGATTGTTACTAGAGTATCCGATGTTAAACCATCAGTATTGGTTAATGCTTATACCTGTGATAAATGTGGATATGAAATATTTCAGGAAGTCAACTCTAAAGTATTTACTCCATTAAGTGAATGTAATTCACCCATTTGTAAAAATGATAATTTAAAAGGTCAATTATTTATGTCCACTAGAGCTTCTAAATTCTCCTCATTTCAAGAAGTTAAAATTCAAGAAATGGCAAGTCAAGTACCAGTTGGACACATTCCTAGAACTTTAACTATTCATGTTAATGGAGATTTAGTAAGATCATTAAATCCAGGGGATATTGCTGATATTTCTGGGATTTATTTACCATCACCATATACTGGATTCAGAGCCTTAAAAGCCGGGTTATTGACGGAAACTTATTTAGAAGCTCAACATATTTACCAACATAAAAAACAATATGAAAGTTTAGAAATTACTCCAGAAGTTGAACAAAAAATTAGAAATTTATATGAACAAGGAGGTATTTACAATAAATTAGCTAAATCTATTGCTCCAGAAATTTATGGACATATGGATATTAAAAAGATTTTATTATTATTATTGTGTGGAGGAGTTACTAAAGAAATTGGAGATGGATTAAAAATTAGAGGTGATATCAATGTTTGTCTTATGGGAGATCCCGGGGTGGCTAAATCACAATTATTAAAAGCCATTAGTAAAATCGCCCCAAGATCTATTTATACCACTGGTAGAGGATCATCAGGAGTTGGATTAACTGCTGCAGTTATGAGAGATCCTATTACTGATGAAATGGTATTAGAAGGAGGAGCATTAGTATTAGCAGATAATGGGATTTGTTGTATTGATGAATTTGATAAGATGGATGAAGGGGATAGAACTGCCATTCATGAAGTTATGGAACAACAAACTATTTCTATTTCTAAAGCCGGAATTAATACTACCTTAAATGCTAGAACCTCAATTTTAGCAGCTGCTAATCCATTATATGGTAGATATAATCCAAGATTATCCCCACATGAAAACATTAATTTACCAGCTGCTTTATTATCAAGATTTGATATAATGTTTTTAATTTTAGATCAACCATCAAGAGAAACCGATGAACAATTAGCTAATCATGTAGCTTATGTTCATATGCATAACAAACAACCAGAAGTTGATTTCGATCCTTTAGATTCAGCTACCATTAGACAATACATTTCTATTGCTAGATCTTATAGACCAACCGTTCCTAAAATAGTTGGAGATTATGTGGTTCAATCATATATCAATTTAAGAAAAGAATCTCATAGAAATGAAGGATCAATTAAAAAATTCCAACATATTACTCCAAGAACTTTATTAGGGATCTTAAGATTATCACAAGCATTAGCTAGAATCAGATTTGATAATACCGTAACTAATGAAGATGTTGATGAAGCTTTAAGATTAATTGAAGTTCTGAAAGCTTCATTATTTACTGAAGATGAAAAATTAAGAGAAGACGATAGTGCCACTACCAAGATTTATCAAATTATTAGATCAATAGCATTAGGAGATGGGTCAAGATTCACTAAAACTTTAAATATGGATGATTTACGTCAAAGAATCATTGCCAAAGGGTATACTCTTGAACAATTCATGGATTGTGTTTATGAATATCAAAGTATTAATGTATGGCAATTGATTGATGATGAACATAATCTTATGTTTATTGATGATGGTAATGATGTGGATGAAGAGATGGACTTTTAAGGGTCTTTGAATATGGTTGTTGTTAGTGTATGAAAGGGGTTCTCTTCTTGTTTTGTTTCTTTAGTATTCTTTTTCTTTTCTATAATTGTATCTTTTATATAAATGTATATTAATAAGTGTAGTACAACTGGGTAATCCTCACTATAAGCGGTCATTTTAGGCGGCCATCACTCACTAATTTGTTCGGCCCCGCCAGATCGTCGCGAGCCACACATTTTTTTATATAGCCCATAGATCAAAGGCATTAAACCCTTACTGTACACATGAGGAACCAAGAAGATAACCTAAGAAGTCGAGCTAAATCAGATAGAAAGTCAGTGTCTCGTTCTCCAGGAGTCGATAATCCCCAAGAATCCAGACGACATTATGATTCTATAGAGTTACATGATGTTAGTCAAAATAGACCTCCTAATGATATGGAAACCATCATAACTAGTTCTACTCAAGATTCCAATACAAATCATCCACAACAGTCCACATACCATCCACAATCACAAACACAATTACCATCACAGAATCCCCAATCCCAGGAAGACTCCTCAAACCGAATGACCAATGAAGATCTCCCTTTCATATACAAACATACCTCTCTTCTTCTTGAAAACAATGGCTCAGTTGCCAGAGATCATGTACGTATAATAGCTGCTGTGTGTACACAATTACATTTTTCAAACCAAATACTAACGACATAACTCTTAAGTTGGCCAATGAGAGAACGTTCTTGGCTTGGGTAAGAACTGGAAGTATATTTGTGACTCTTGGAGTCACATTTGTTCAATTTGTTCACCTCTCTCAAAAAACCACTTCTGTGGTTATTAAGGGGAATGAATATGATTTGACTGAATTCAATAGACAGAATGAAACTTTATTCGCTCATTATGGTAAGGCTATAGAGATTCTTACCATGGTGTTAGGGATTTTGTCAGTGATATTTGCAATCACAAGATTTTTACATGTACAATCGTTATTGACAAGAGATTATTTCCCGGCATCTAGAGTTAAGGTTTTTATATTAGTGACGATTAATTTAGTGATGCTTATTTTATTATTAGTATTAGATGTTAAACTTTATAGATAATTTGAATGAAAAGTTAAGGAACAATTCGTTGAGGTTGTCCATAACCAGCCTTTGTTCTGGTGATGCTAGTCCCACCTTTGTCGCGCGCTCGCCCCTTCCTCGTCCTATCCTCGCCCCTTCCTCGCCCAATTCTCGCCCTATCCTCGCCCAATCCTCACCCCAGCCTTTCACCTACTTGTTCCCCCATCATCTTCTCCCATCATTCTCACATTCCTCACTCATAAAAACCGCGACTCTCAACACCAGCACCGTTGAATTTATCTCCACGAACAGAAATTTCAAACAACTATATTTAACTATACCATGGCTGACTATAATTCTCATACCGTGCCTCAATTGAAAGAAATATTGAAGGAAAGAGGCTTATCCACTGATGGGAAAAAGGCCGATTTAGTTGCTAGATTAACTGAAAGTGATTCTACTGGCACCAATGGTTCAACAGGTGTTGACACCACTAATGGTGATAAACCAGATGCTGAACCACAACCAGAAACTACTGAACCATCAGGCCAATCAGAACCTAAAGGTGAATCAGAACCTTCACAGCAACCAGAGAAATCAGCTAATACTGATGATGGAGAAGCTGGATCTTCAGAAACTGCTGCTGTTGAAGACAATAAACCTAAAGTATTAAGTCCAGAAGAAAGAAAACAATTAGCCGTTGATTTATTAAACAAAAAGATCCAAAGAGCTGAGAAATTCGGGGATGAAGCTTCAGCTGAAGCTGCTAGAAAAGATTTGGCTAGAGTAGAGAAATTTGGAGTTGAACCTGGCACTGCTTTAGCTAGAGAAATCGGTCTTGTAGATAAGAGTTTTAATAATGGACTTAGAGAAAAACTGTTTAAGAAGAATTTCAAACGTAATTTCCATAAAAAGCAAAACTTCAAGCCAAAATTTAATAAATTTCATCATAGAAAATATTGAATTGATTGGAAATTGAACAATATATCGTGTTTATTGTTAATTTATATACTATGTAGTTTTAAACAAAAAAATCTCTCTCTGTTATAGGTTGTAAAAATATATCTATCACACAATTTCAGGATCAGAATCATTATTATTATCAGCATTAGCTACCACACGAGCATATTCATGATCTTCATTTTGATCGATTACTAAACCTTGATTGTTTCTGACCCAAATGAAAAACACTCCTATGATCACTACAAGTTCAATGATGAATTCATTCCAAGTTTGCCAATATAATCCGGCACTATGATTAATTAAAACATCGTTTACAATATAAGGAATAGTTGAGGGATCTAATTGATATCCATATTCATCAAAGAAATGTCCTTCAGTAGAAAAGATTGTAAGAATAGCTGTGAACATTGAAGCATATACTGGGACTAGAAATATTAATATTAACGATCTTTTAAAAGCTTTTCTTAAATCTTCATTTTTGTCTCCATAATTTTCAATGGAAGAAGAATAAGGAGGAAATTCTTTAATGGTTTTTAAAGTTTTTGAGCCTTGAATTATTGAAGTTATAAACCAAACTACCAAAAATATCATTGACACCAAAGCTAGTATATCTGTGCTACTATCAAATGTATTAGCTTTTTGTGGGTCATTAAAATTGACACCTACGAATGCTGAGGTTCTAGGGGTGGAAAAAACCCTGCTTAACATATAACATAAAAAGATGATCAAATTCATTGCTAATAACCCTTTAGCGAGCTTCATTTTAGATTGTGGAAGTTCTCTATAAGATTTGGTTTGTTTATGATAATAAAGAACCCCATAACCTTGACAGAATAATAAGACGATAAATTGAAGAATAATACTAAAGCAGCCTTTAAACCATAGGGTTATTTCCCCTACCCCAATAACTAATGATCCTCTTTCTTTACTATGATTTAAAAGGAAATCTGAAAAAATACCAAAAGTATTAATTAAGATATTTGGTAAAAGTACATAAAAAACTGCTCCTTTTGAAATGATAGAAATATTATTCAAGTTCAGGAAATCACTTCCAACACTTTTAATCAAATCTCTAAATAATATTCCTGTTACTAAAATAATTAATACCATCCAAATTCCTGATTGGGAATAATTGATATATTCGACAAAATTCAAATATCCATAATGACTGTGTCCTATAATTGGGATATCAAAGGATTCTATATCATCATTAGGGGCTGAATAAACACAATAATAACCTGAATCTTTAACTGGAAGCTTTAACCGATTATGATCTTTATCATTTTTGTCATTAGTCAAATAAGAATTAATATATTTATCATCATTTAATTCCCCATTAATCTGTAGTTTAAATCCATTATTATCGTCGTTAATGAATTTCTGTTTGTTTTCCCGATTGAAATCATACATAAATGGTAAATTTTCGACCTTTAAAATATCAACTACATGGATCATCAAGACAGGGATTTTGATAGCATCATCTGATTTAGCCGCTGTTATTGACTTGACATAAGTCTCTACATAGGCATTGTCGTTACCGTTCTTTGTTTTAACGGGTACACAAAGGGCTTCTTCTCCTTTCTTTAATGAAGGGGTCTTGAAGATTGCTGGGTCTTCACCAATAACCGATTGGATTGTCACCAATAATGCCACCCATAACATCAATAACGATCTCATCTTGAGGGTCAGGAAAGGTTCTATAAGGACTCAATGCTGTTTATTATAATGCGTTTTTGTAAGATGATGAGTCAATTGGTAGAATTTGAACCTAATCAATACAGTAGAAGGCTATGAATATAGAAAATAAATAGTTATAGGTATATATATTTAGTATCTACTTGTGACTAGTGCGACTGCTGCGACTGCTGCCTCTGCTGGGCGAGCCTCCATAGTGGTATGAGGCATTTGAGCACCGAGCATTGGAACCATCGAGCATTTGCACAGTTTCTATATTTATATACTAAAGAATGGGGTCTGCAAAACCATACTACGAAGCTTTGCCTACTGACTTATACCCCACTCACTATGACGTATCCATATCTGGTATAGATATAACCAAAAATACATTTACAGGGACTGTCAAAATCCATTTGGATGTCAAAGAACAAACCAATGAATTATGCTTAAATTATAGAGATTTAACCATTGAACAAAGTCAGGTAACTGTAGAGGCCATTAGTTTAACCTCTGATTTAGTTAAAACTTTTGAAATTACTGAAGTGGTAGATTTCACTAAGAAAGAGTTTGTGTCATTGAAATTCAATCAATCAGTGAACCCATCTGAAGTATCTCAATTGATAGTTACTATCAAATATAATGGGAATATTCAAACTAACATGAGTGGATTCTATAGATCGGATTATACCGAAGAAGGAGAGAATAAAGTCATGTTATCAACCCAATTTGAAGCTCCAGATGCTAGAAGAGCATTCCCATGTCTTGATGAACCAGACTTGAAAGCTACATTCACCATTGAACTTACTATCCCAAAACATTGGACTGGGTTAGCTAATATGCCAGTTGATACTACTAAAGACCTTGATGATAATTTGAAAACCGTCAAGTTTTTGAAAACTCCAAACATGTCTACATATTTAGTAGCATGGGCTTGTGGAGAATTTGAATATGTTGAATCATTCACTGAAGGAACTTATCATGATGATAAACCATTACCAGTACGTATTTATACTACCAAAGGATATTCATCGAGTGCTAAACTTGCCTCCACCATTGCTCCTAAGATTATCGATTATTTTTCCAAAATTTTCAAATTAAAATACCCATTACCAAAACTTGATTTAATAGCAGTTCATAGTTTCTCTCATAATGGGATGGAAAATTGGGGGTTGGTCACTTATAGAAGTACAGCTCTTTTAAGTGATGAAAATACTTCAAATGAGAAACTCGTATGTTATGTGATTGCACACGAAATGGCTCATATGTGGTTTGGTGACCTTGTGACCATGAAATGGTGGGACGAATTATGGTTAAATGAAGGGTTTGCTACTTGGGTTGGATATCTTGCCGTGGATTATCTTAATCCTCAATGGAGGGTGTTTGATATTGTTTCGTCTGAATCTTTACAAAACGCTCTCCATTTAGATTCTTTAAGAAGTTCCCATCCAATCCAAGTTCCAGTTATTGATGCCGTTGATATTGATCAACTTTTTGATGCTATTTCATATCATAAAGGTTGTTCAATCATTACTATGCTTTCAGATTATCTTGGAACTGAAACATTTCTTGATGGGGTTTCATTGTATTTAAATAATTACAAATTTAATAATGCCACCGCCATTGATTTATGGACTGCTATTGGTAAAGTTTCTGGTAAACCAATTGATAAAATGATGGAAGCTTGGACTAAAGTGATTGGATTTCCAGTTATTGATGTTGAATTCAATGATAAAAATTTGGTTATAACTCAATCGAGATTTTTAAGTACTGGTGATGTTACTGATGATGAAGACCTGACATTATGGTGGGTTCCATTAAGTATCTCATGTGGACCTGAAGCTACTGATATAACTAAAGATATTGCTATTGATTCATTTTCTTCTAAAAGAGTCGTTATTGATAACTTTCCTAATCATAATGGATTTTTCAAATTGAATAAAAATTCATCTGGTTTCTATAGAGTTAACTATTCTTCAGGAATTCTTGAAAATAATATTTTACCATATTTTGATAAATTAACTGCTAGAGATAAAATCGGATTATATTCTGATGTGATTGCTCTTGCTACTGCTGGTAATTCATCTACTAATACCGTTACTTTGATGAACTTATTAAGTTCTACTGCTGGTGCTGACAAATTAACTAGTGAGTATAGTGTTTGGTTAGATTTATGTTCAAATTTGTCAAAACTCCAAACTGTATTCTCTGGTGATGAAGCTATTTCTAAAGGGATTGATAACTTTTTAAGATCATTGTATACCAACATTGGATCTAATTTATTGAATGAAGTGAAACAAAATGATGATAAAGTTGATGAAAGTGATTTCATTAAAGTTGAATTAATTTCTACTGTATTTAGTATTTGTGGATTATTGGGGGTTGAAGGATTTGTTGATTATGCTAAACAATTATTTGCTAAATGGAAAATTGGTGAAAATATTCATTCAAGTCTTGTATACTTTGTATTATCTACTATTTGTAGTCAACCAGACCTTAAAGAGGAAGATCTTGATATAATTGCTAAAGAACTCACTCAACCAAGATCATTAGCATCTAGGGAAATTGCTGTTAAGTCGCTTGCTTGTATCACCAATACAAAATATGTTGATAAACTTTTTGGATTTATTACTGATACTTCAATAGTACCATTAATGGAAACTCATTATATGGCCCAAGGATTCACTAAAAATAGAATCATTAGAGATCCATTTTGGAAATATTTCAAACAGAATTATCAAACTTTTTATAAAGAATTATCCACTAATGTAGCAGTTCTTGAAAGATTTGTTAGATTTACTTTTGTTAATTATCAATCTGATGAAATGGTAAAAGATATTGAAGATTTCTATAAGATCAAAGGAGTAGTTGGATTTGAAAGAAGTTATGCTCAAGTGATTGACAATATTAACATGAATAATAGATGGTATACTAGAGATTATGAAGCTGTTAAGAATTGGTTAACTGAAAAAGGATTTATGTAGAATTTATAAATGTCATTGCTGTAAATGTTATTCTTGTAAGGATTCTATTAAAAACTATAAAATTACAGACATCAATATATAAAAACACCAAATAGTGGTTCATAATTGCAATTATTCATGGTCAACTTTTTGTTCATGAATGTTAGCGTATCTTCCAGAAGGATCAGCATGACAACCCCATTCAGCTTTTGGAACCCATCTCATAACAGTTGAAGCAGCAGCAGAAGAAGAACCAAAGATTTCATCGAACTTACATCTATACCAGTAAGCTTCTTTGGTAGTAGGAATATCATCACCCCATTCAGGTTTTGGATTGGCAAATTCTTCATCAGATACAGCTGCTTCGGCAGCATCTTTTAAGCCATCAATCCATGAATAACCAACTCCATCAGAGAATTGTTCCTTTTGTCTCCATAAAATTTCTTCTGGTAAATATGGTTTATTATTTGGTTCATCAGAAGTATCAAAAGCTTTTCTTAAAATATATTTTTCAATTTTTCCTTCTTGAGGTTTAATTAATTTATCATTAGGATCGATATTCATACAAACATCTAAGAATTCTTTATCTAAAAATGGAACTCTAGCTTCTAAACCCCAAGCCATGGTGGATTTATTAGCTCTTAAACAATCAGCATAATGTAAGTTTTTAACTCTTTTAACACATTCTTCATGGAAATCTTTAGCAGATGGAGCAGCAGCAAAATATAAATAACCACCAAATATTTCATCAGATCCTTCACCAGATAATACCATTTTAACTCCTTGAGCTTTAATTTTTCTTGATAATAAATACATTGGAGTAGAAGCTCTAATGGTAGTAACATCATAAGTTTCTAAATGAGAAATGACATCATTAACTGCATCAAGCCCTTCTTGTAAAGTAAAAGTATGAGAATGATGAATAGTACCAATGAAATGAGCCACTTTTTCAGCAGCTACTAAATCAGGAGCTCCTGGTAATCCAATTGCAAAAGAATGTAATTTAGAAAATCCAGCAGTATGTAAAGATCCAGATTCATCAACCCCTGATAATTCTTTATTAGCATCAATTCCATTAACGTATTGTTTTTCATTAGCTTTTTGGGTTTCTCTAGCAGCAATAGAGGCAATTAATGAAGAATCTAATCCACCTGATAATAAAACCCCGTATGGGACTTCAGCCATTAATCTTTTTCTAACTCCCATTTCTAAAGTTTCTCTCACTAATTTATAATCAACTGGAGTAGTAGGGACTTTAGATTCATCCCACCAGCTTGGATTGAAATATCTTTCAATTTTATCGGTAGTGGAATCATAAATATGACCTGGTGGGAAAGCAGTAATTTCATCACATTCATCAGTTAAACATTTTAATTCAGATGAAAAATATCTAGTTTTAGGACTAGCAGAATTCTTCCCCATATATAAAGTAGTGATCCCAATAGGATCTCTAGCGGCTACAATTCTATCGTTCTTTTTATCATATAATACAAATGCAAACATACCATCTAAATGTTTAGGAGCTTCGGTATCATATTTTTCAAATAATGGAATAATTGGTTCACAATCACTTAATGATTTAAATTTATAAGTAGGGAATTCATCTCTTAATTTGATATGGTTATAGATTTCACCATTAACGGCCAAACTATAGTTACCGTCTTCAGAAACAATTGGTTGAGCACCACTATCTAATCCAACAATAGCTAATCTTTCATGGCATAAAATGGTATCATTTTGAATGATATTACCTGACCAATCAGGTCCACGGTGTCTGATTCTTCTGGCGTTTTGTAAGGCTTTTTCTTTGAAGGATTCAACATCCTGTTGTCTATAAGCAGCATATATTCCACACATGTTGTGATATGTTGGTATAAGATTTTTAATCCCAGTGGGTGTGGTAACAAATATAAAGATTAAATTTGTGAGTCAACTTTTTTTTTCTCACTCAGAAAATTTTTCAACAATGACTCAAATGATCTGCAGAGAAATTTAAAGCGAGAGAACTTGGCGTAAGATCATAAACGTTTGGAACCAGAGAGACATCATAACCAGAGACCCCTTCTAGTAATCAACCAATGAAATTATGATAACACGACTCAACAAGATACCATACTATATGATACCATGATACCACTCTATAAAAGGTATAGTGGCTGGTCAATGTTGTCTAGATTTACAGGTACATTGGCCCTTATTAGTGTTAGCATTCCTCAGTGGTACTACTGCGGTTCCTTACATAATCTTATCCTCACATTAATGCGTATATTGTATATTCACAACTTCCTAGCATGGTCAAGTAAATGATCACTTAATGAAATCAATCCTAATTGAGAACTATAGACCATATACATATCATTAGCCTCATAAGTATCTGTAATCATTTTCCCCAGTTCATCTACTCGAAGATATCCAAACACATTCCCAATATCTGGTACCCGTTGATATCTAGGAACATCTCTATAATCATAAATAGGCATAAAGCAATTGGCATTTATACTGGCTTCCATGATGAATGAAAAATCATCATAAACGGTTTGTTTGATCATCTCTTGGAGTCTGGGCATGAATTCTTTGTTTTCCATAAAATGGTCTTTTGTTAGGGTAGGACTATCAAATTGCCCAATCATTAATGAATTCTCTTTATTACCAAAACTGATCTTGTAGTCAGGGTGTAAGTAGATTTGGTCGGTGACTTTGCTCAAGGTTCTGGTAGCATGTTTGAATGGGGTATTCAAGGGTTTTGCGGTATGGAAAAGACCTTTTATACTGGTGGTGGACAACATTGTAGATAGGTATAATAAAGAATGAACAAGATGAAAAATGTTTTTTAGCAATCGCAAGGAAGAAATCGCAGCCGCAACTTGGATGATGGGGTGGAAGGATGACTGGGTGGTTGGATGTTTGTGTGGTTGAGATGGGGTAGTGCCAGTGGTTGGATGTTTGGGGCAACTGTAGATATTCTATTAATGGGTATGGGGGTATGGGTCTATGTCTGCCGATAGGTATACGTCTGGGGATTGGTATTGAGTATTATACTAGCATGTAATGGGTTCATTGGCGATTTTAAAGATCTGTGTCTCTTAGACTAGTTGTGTCGTGAAAAGTCGTCACTCTCTCTCAGTCTCTCTCAGTCTCTCTCGCTCACTCTCACTCTCACTCTCACTCACTCTCACTCTCACAAACAGTGGCAACTACCTCTACCTCAATCTCAACCTCAATCTCAACCTCAACCTCAACCTCAACTTCAACCTCCACAACAATGTCCTTACAATCTATCACCCAAGAACTTTACAAATCATTCGATAACCAAGACTATGAATCGTGCCAAAAACTCTTGGTCCCCACCAAAATCGAATTGATCAAACACAACTTATTAGTGCCATTAACCAATAACACCACCACCAAAGATCAAATTAATGATTTAAAAATCAGTCAAAAAATCCTCGAAATTGGAGCCTTGACCAATTTAATTTTAAATGATTATGAAGGATTTGAAAACTATTACTCCCAATTGAAACCATTTTATAGTAATCCTAATATCCATTCCAAGAAAGAACATAATACAAACTCCACCAAAATCATCTCGTTATATTTAATTTATTTGTTATCTCAAGGATTGGTATCAAAATTTCATATTGAATTGGAAAGTTTAAGTTATTATTCTCAATATTCTATTGAATCTGATAAATATTTACAATTTCCTATCAATTTAGAAAAAAATTTAATGGAAGGAAATTATATTAAAATTTGGAATTTATTAAATAATTCTAGTAATTTACCTTGTCAAGAATATAATATTTTCATTGATACATTAGTTAATGCTTTACGGTTAGAGATTGCTCAATCATTAGAAAAAACTTATAATTCTGTCCCTATTAGTAATTGTAAAAATCTTCTTTATTATCCCCAAGAAGAATCGGATTCAATATTTGTTGAAGCTATAAAACAAGACTTACAAGTTAATTGGATAGTTAAAGATGGGTATGTTTATTTCAATGACACCGATGATGTGACTATGAATGATTCTAATAATAATAATGCTTCTAAACTTATAAATAATGTATTGAATTATGCTGAACAAATTGAGTCGATCATCTAGGGATTTATATGGGTATAGATATATATGGATATATAGATCTATATATAGATACATGTATAGACAGAGTGTATAATAATAGTTCATTCTAACGTCATATAGAAATTCTTATACGCCAGGTTTAAATCACTCAAGAATTCTTCTATTTCATTATTATTCAATTCTTCATTTTGCAAATTATTCAATTTAATCAACCAATTAACTAATTTTGATTTCCCTTGGAATTCAAATTTACTATTCTCTTCCGATAATTCGTTTAAATTAATTACAAGTTCCGAAAGTAAAGGATGAAGTTGATCTTTGGTATTGTAGTTTAATTTCAAAGCATCCATACATGTAATGAAATTACTGGTTGACTCGGCTATTAGTCTAGTATTTTGATTATTACTGGTACTACCACCAAGACCACTATTGATTCCATTTTGGTTACCAATGGCATTCCCAGTGCCTTGAGGTATCATGGGGGTAAAAGTATTAGAATCTCGATTGGATGTTATTCCACTAGGTAATTCTGAGTCTCCACCACCACCGCCACTTATTTGTTCTATAGTCATAGGAATCCCTGTCTTTAATCGTTTCAATGCTAACGGACAATTCAAATTGAAATGGTCACAAAAACAACTTAAAAAATTATCAAGATTATCATTTAATGATGATAAAAACTTACCACAAGTTTGAAATTTTGTATGGTCTTCTTTAAATCCTTTGAAGATGATTTGATATTGGTTGATTAATCTTAATGATGTTGACGTATGTTTCTCCTTATCGGTGATATAATCTTTTATAAATGCATTCTCTATCATTTCTAATACCGTTATTATCGAATATATTTCTGCAAATGAGTTCAACACGTCTTTATCGCTGCCTGATTTTATTAATGATGATTTTGTCACTTCTTCATGATAATTGGTTGTAGGGATTGTGAAGCTACCAGTAGCTGTTGGGGCATAACTTGGAGGTTCTGACATTAATTAAAATGGTCCATAAGAGATCAATGTGTGTGTGTATGAGAGTGAGCTAGTGCGATAGTTATCATCAAATCCATGTCGTGTATGGGTACATTTATTCATCTAACTGCAAAAAATGGCTTATGAGCTACAAGCTATAAGCTTGGAGCTATAAACTTGGAACTATAAACTCCGAACTATACTAACTATACTTTGAACTATACTTCGAACTATAAACTTCTTGGTCTAAGAATTGGTGAAAATTCCATTATGGAATTCAAAAGCCGTATCACTTAATTTGGTGATAGTATAATTAGGTTTATCATGGGCATAGGCACATTTATCAAGCCTTTTATCACGATTACCAAACGTATAAAATGACAGTTGAGTTTTTTCCCCTTCTTCATTATAAAGCACAGGAGCATATTGAATATACTTAGACTCAGGATAACATTCACGAGTATTCAAAGGACTAGTTAACGAATTTTCTGTGTACCTTTCATCGAAACTTAAAGTCATCCCAGTAAGTAATCCGTAACTTTTAGGAGTGGTATAATGAGCAATTTTAGTTTTTTCATTGGTAACATCATCAATAATACTACCTTCCCAAGTATTACTACCATCAGTTTCATTGTGGTTAATTCTCACCATTTCAATGGTGTAATTTTGGCCAAATTTCCAAGGATATTCCATAGAGCATGAAGTACCTGAACCGGTATCAGCACCAGGAAAACAACGATCAGAATCACTAGAAGTTCCATTACCAAAAACTGAAAATGCTAAATGTTGTAAATAGCTATTGTCACGAGGTTGCCATCCCATATATGCAATGTTTCCACTGTCGAAAAATACTTCTGTAGCATAATAATAACCAGTGTGATTACCACTAATGATGTTCACTGTAGTTTCAACTCGAGTAACATTTTTTACATCTTTATTGAACACGACGTTAGGACTGATTGCGACTGCTAAGGTAAGTAAATAGAATAAGAATAACATTGTTGTTTAAATACTGATGTTTATTTGGTAGTTATTTGTATGGGTATTTATAGTATTTATACCGTTGGTTCTCAATTTGCACCTATAAAAGGAACTGAAATAATGGGCTTCCATTGGTTTTAAACGCAACCTAATTTCAGGTAATTTATGGCTACGGCACCAATTATAATAGATTCCGATGAGCATTAACTCCACATAAAATAAACTTTTAAATGGCTCATAATGATGTAACGTGGGGGATCAAGGAGAAGTAGCAACAAAAGAACTTGATGAGAACGCATCCTCATATATTCATAGTATCACATATCAACGTATACTAACAACCACCGCTTGTGGTTAAGGTTATGATAAGTGTTTCAAGTATTATGACCGTTACCATGATTTGGTAATGGTTTTACTGTCCCCGTTTCTTCTAAGTGTGGTTTTTGCGAAAATGGCCCAAAATGCCAAAAATAGAAATGGCTTAAGGCTTAAAATTATTTCATGCAAGGGGAACCAGACAATCCTCACTAATTCAGGTTATAATGATATTAAAGTTTTCCGTCAAATGTCATTAGTCATTTAAAGTATACATAATTCTATTAGTCTATATATCCCGATAACGGCTGTGGAGACCCAAAAGAATCCATGGTGAATCCTAACTGGACCCAATCAGATTTATTGTATCCATACACTTTTATAGGGTCAGTAAATGGTCTTAATAATTTATTTGAATCCTTTAAATTATAAGTTTGAACCAATTGATTAATTAAGGTTTTGCCGAATATTTCACTTGATAATTTACATTGATCCATAATCCAACTCAATAAATATTCACTAGCATATTTATTGTAAGGACTTAAAATAATTGGAATTCGAATATTGAAATCTTTACCATGAATTAATTTAAATTTCAACACAATTTCATATCTTATGGAGAATAATTTTCCTAGGTGAGTGAACTTTTGATAATGAGTAATAGGAATTCCTTCAATTAATTTGATTTGGCTTTGTTTATGATTGACCCGATTATTCATTTCAATTGGAACTTCATTAGACCTCTGAGTATCTGCAATACTGTTAGGGTTGTACTTTTCGGTTTGACCTTGAAACACCGATAACAAATCAGGATTTAATGGTAATCTAAAATTATAATCAAAATTGATATCATCATTCAAATTATAATCTTTACATTCTTTAAAATCTTCAATCATCTTTAAATCTTTATAAGGAGGTAACCCCCCTTCATGACATTCAACAATCTCTTTAACTTGTAAGTTAAAACTCTTTATTTTTAGTCGATTACTTACATTATAATTTAAGGAATTCTTCATGATTTTAATATTTAAATTCAATTTATCATCAGGGCCAATACATGATTCTTTTAAATTATAATCCACTATAAGTTGTTGATCGGTAGATATCACTGATTCGTTAATAGATTCGGTGAATTGTCGATATATTGGAAGCGAATCATATAATTTAATGGGGATTGGGAACAGTTCCATAAAACTATTTTCATTATCCACTGAATCTCCTATAGATACTTTAACTATTAAATGATGGGTTGTAGAAGCATTCCAATTAGAATTATACCCACTAGAAATAATATCTTTAGGTAGATGAATAACTATAGGTAAATCAAGGCCTAAAAGATTATTGGATGAAAAATTGCCAAAACTAGGATTAAATATGAATGGATCTTCATAGATTTTATATTCTTGGACTGAATCAGTAGAACCGATGGTTGAAGGAATACTAATTTTTTGAATGGTACGAAGTTCTATTCCAACGGATCTTAGAATGAATGGTTCACCAGTTATTGATCTTATTAGAAGTTTAGTTTTGATTCTGGGAATAGATCTAGGAACTCCTGGGCATCCCCACACCAAGGTAGATTCTGTGGGTTCAAGTCCTACGGTGACAGGACAAGAAGATTTGACCATGGTTCAAGGGAAAGAAGGTGTTGGGATAGAGAGTTACAATGAAACGTTTAAGTATTTGAAGTATTTATTATACTAAGTATTAAAGGCATTGCGGGTAAACAAAGCCCATCGTGAACAAGTCGCGACAGTGAGGGAAATGATTTGTGGGGCCAAGTCAGGCTGAGACTTGGGCTAACTTTTAAGGCTGAGACTAACTCTTATGCTAGGCCTCTACCACACAAATGGTACCAACTTATATGGAGTCTTAAACTCTTCCTTAAACTTGTTCTGATAATATTTATATGATTCATTAGCACTAACACAAAGATTACTCACCACCAAAATCCATATCAACCAGAAATCTGCCTTTATCCACCCAATGGATTCACATCCCATATAAAAACTTAACATTACTGTGTACATAATAATTTCATCCAAATAATGAGGAGATGTACAATATTCAAAAAACCTAAAAGTTGGAATAGAATATTTCACCAAACTGGCCAAATGACAATGATTTTGATACTGATCAATCAGGTAAAATATAAATGCAATAATATACAACCAATCAATCAAGTCTAATGTAATAGGACGAGAAGTAAATTCATTTCCATGAATATAATAAGGTAAAAGCCCAATGAAATTAACCATTGATAACAACAAATAAAACACCAACCCAAAAATATAATGAAGTAAATTCATGGAATTATTAGAAAATTTACTAACAAATAAATCTTCGTATAATCTCTTACAAGCTTGAATCATTAATAAATTTGAAATCACCAGAAGGTTTTTATAATTGATCTCTGATAATTCGTAATTCACACAACAATTCTGATAAAACCTAGTTAAAATCTCATTAATCTGAGAATATTGGTTGGTTTGAAAGTTGTAGAATATCAATTGTTTGATAATGGTTAATATGAAAAAGAATATGTAAAAATGAACAAAATATTTCTTTGGAACTTTGAATGATTGTAAATAAGAAACCACTGTATTAAAAAGGTCATTTGAAGGGGGTTGATTTTGCTTGGGGTTGGATTCAAGAGAATTCTTCCCGTATACTAATAATTGAGATGATGAATGATGTCCATTAGCTACAATGATTCCAAAGATGAATACTGAAGATACAATAGCGATCCAGTGTTCCACTGTCAATGAGCCAATCAAATTAGCTATAGCGATGAAATTCTGTAAGTTATCATTGATATAGTTTTTGATGAAATCCATTATTGCAATGGAAGAAGAACAAAACAAAAGAAGGAGTTGGAAAAAAAATCAGCAATTGATGAGCATTTAGAGTTGATTAAATTTCACTGATGATTTGGAGCCGTATCTCGCAAGCACCAAAACTCTGATAAGCCGATAAGGTGAAAATCGCAAAAATGAGAAAGCCGGTAATAATTTGCAGTAAGGTAATTTGCAGTAATAGTCCCTACACTAACAATCTAACCAAATACCTTTATTATTAACATATATAATGAACTAATGAATCTTATATAGTACATCCAACAAAAAAAAAAAATAGAACACTAGTAACATCTTGAAAAGACCCTCCGGGTATATAACTCTAACGACCAATATATTTCTTTTCTAAAGGTCTCGTTATATTAAACCCAACGAATGCAAACCCAAAGGCCAATTCAAATCCTACATCACCTCCCATACCAATATAACTAGCAATTGGACCAACATACCATACTTGAGATAATCCACATACAGCCCCAGCAACCCCACAACAAAAGGCAAAAGTTCCAGCTAATCCTAAAGGATGAGAATGAATATCTTTATGATTTTCATAATCATAAGCACCAAAATTACCTCTATTATAAATGAAATGTTCAGAATAAGAAATAGCTTCATAAATGGCTAAATAATACCCAATCATATTCATGAAGTTATCAACAACATCTTCAAATTCATAATAAGCAGGAATACAAATAGCTAAAGTAATACAGTTACCAGCAATAGTCAAAAAGATTCTTGGGATTTTAATTAATGGTGACCAGAATGCTTGTGCAGATAATCCAATAGAATACATGTTTGGAACATTATTAGAAATAGTAGATAAAGCTAATAATACACATAAAAATTCTCCAAATTTCCCTAAAGAATTCTCTACCAAAATAGCATAAACCAATCCACCAATAGAATATTCACTATATAATTCCATCCATCTTTCGTTGGTTTGAGTACCAGTAGCACAAGCAGCCCCTAAAATCATGGTGAAAATTAATGGAAGATATAATCCACAAAATACCCATGTAAAAATTTTAACTGAATTAGCATTTCTTGGTTGATAAACAGTATAATCAGAGGCATAAGTAGTCCAACCAGTGGCAAACCCAAAGATAGCCCCACCAAAACTTAAAACACCCCCAGCAGTTATTTCACCACCAACCATAGTACCAAAAGTAAAAGTTTTAGCCATGGCCATTCTAGCAATAATGGCAATAAATACAGCAAAATTTGGGACCCAAGACCATTTTTCATAAAGATGAATAACGTGGTATCCAAAGAAGGTGATTAAAATGGTACAGACAACCAAAATTAAACAAGCAGCCCATGGGGGACATGCTTGATTATTAACAATATTAATTAATTGAGCTGATGACATAATATTCACAGCTCCCCATCCAATACAAGCAATGACATTAATAAATGCAAAGATTCTCATGGCAATGTTTCCTACTAAGAATTTAGATAATAAGATTTGTCTTAATCCTAATTTAGGACCAAAAATTGAAAAAAATGCTACTGAAGTAACCCCTAATAAATTAAATGAAAGAATGGTTAATACGGCTTGCCAAAAGGATAATCCAAAAACAGTTATCCCTAAGGCCCCTAATGAATAAGTAGCAATGACAAAATTAGCTGAAAACCACATAGAGGCTGCATTCCATAAAGAATCATCATGTTTTTCTTCATCAGTGACAATTTCAACCCCTTTAACTTCGGCATGTAATTTACTGGCTAATGTGTTAACAAATCCTAACTTAGTAGGAGTGACTTCACCAGTATCTTCAACTGAGTTTTCAAAAGAGGTAAAACTCTTTTTCTCTATTCCTAATTCTTTTTCGTGATCCATTATTGTTTAGTGTCTATAAATCAGAAAACAAAAAAAAAAAAAAAAACTCTGGTGATATCTTTGGAATTTTCACCGTTTAAATAGAACCTTTTATGGTAGCTCAAGGGAAAAAAATTTTCAGGCCTTATCAAAGCTCATTAAAGATGCCATATGAGAGGATCCGTGCCAATTGCAAAAAAATACCGAAAAAAAAAAAACCAAAAAAGAAACATAACGACATTTTTTGACCGGAGAAACCCTAGGAACGAAAACTGTTAGGCTATTGTGAGATTTGAATATATCCGGTCAAATAGGATAACAGATGGAGGAGGCGGTAACCATAGATTGATGTATTATGGGATCTGGTTATTCTTTTCTGTATATATTACATGTATATATTATATAGTATACAGATGTCAAAATCAACGTCTGTAGACTCTCTAAGTTGATATTACTAGCAAAATTGGGCCAAGTAATATCTGTCAAATGTGTCAAAAGAGCTTGGCTTGAGCAAAAACCAAATCACAAAAAATCAGCCCGAAAACCGCTGAGTTCCTGTGGAGCCTCACCCCTACGACCGGAAATAACAATTGACAGTTTAATTGGACAAGCGAGATAAGAGATAAGATTTATTTTATTTTCTTCTTTTAAGAACCGAATCCTTTAACCCACTATGAGATTTACGAGATCAATTTGATCAACAGTTGCAATTTGCAGTCATGGAATATGCCGCAAGGGCCAGATGCGAGAGACTAGAGATTTCACAATAAATCCGTTCCTCTATTAACAAATAACCATACTATACAAAATATCTCTAACGACCCAAGTATTTCTTCTCAAATGGTCTAACTACATTAAATATCACAAACGCAAACCCAAAGGCCAATTCAAATCCAATATCTCCCCCCATCCCAATATAACTAGCAATAGGACCCACATACCAAACTTGAGACATCCCTACTACAGCCCCACAAACTCCAAAACAGAAAGCTAAAGTCCCAGCAATTCCTAATGGATGTGAATTAATATCTTTATGATTTTCATAATCATAAGCAGAGAATTTCCCCTTATTATAGAAGAAATGTTCTGAATAAGCAATGGCTTCATAGATGGCTAAATAATACCCAATCATACTCATAAAATGTTCCACTACTGCTTCAAAATGATAATATGCTGGAATACAAATAGCTAATGTGATGGCATTCCCAATTAAAGTCCAGGCAATTCTAGGGATTTTAATAAGTTTGGACCATACGGCTTGAATTGATAATCCAATAGAATACATGTTTGGAATATTATTAGATACAGTTGATAAAGCTAATAATACACATAAGAATTCTCCAAATTTCCCTAAAGAATTTTCTACCAAAATAGCATAAACCAATCCACCAATAGAATATTCACTATACAATTCCATCCATCTATCGTTGGTTTGAGTACCAGTAGCACAAGCAGCCCCTAAAATCATGGTGAAAACCAATGGAATGATCAATCCAACATAAAGACTACAAAAGATCTTAATACCACTAACATTTCTTGGTTGATAAACGGTATAATCCGATGCTAAAGTAGTCCAACCGGTAGCAAATCCATAAATTGTACAACCAAAACTTAAAACCCCACTAGCAGTCATTTCACCACCAACCATTTCACCAGCAGTAAAAGTTTTAGCCATGGCCATTCTAGCAATAATGGCAATATAAATAGCAGCATTAGGGATCCATGCCCATTTTTCATACAAATGAATAATATGATATCCGAAGAAGGTTACCAACACAGTTAATATCACCAAAATTAAACAAGCCACCCATGGTGGACATGCTTGGTTATTAACTATACTAATCAATTGAGCTGATGACATAATATTCACAGCTCCCCATCCAACACATGCTATCCCATTGATAAGGGCAAAGATTCTCATAGTAATATTCCCTACTAAGAATTTGGATAATAAAATTTGTCTTAATCCTAATCTTGCTCCGAATATGGAGAAAAAAGCTACTGAAATAACTCCTAAACCATTGAAAAAAATAATTGTTAAAACGGCAGTCCAGAATGATAATCCAAACACAGTGATTCCTAAGGCTCCTAATGAATAAGTAGCTATAACCAAATTAGCTGATAACCACATTGACGCAGCATTCCATAATGAATCACCAACTTTCTCTTCATCAGTAATTAATTCAACCCCTTTAGTTTCGGCTTTAAGCTTAGAAGCAAGTCTATTAAGAAAGGTTAATTGAGTACTTTCAATGTGGCCAATTTCTTCTTCTGATGTCCTATGTTCATTAGATGAAGTGGTCTTTTCATAGCTAACAGCAATATCTTTTTCAGGATCTGAAGCACTCATGATTTGGTTAGTTGATAATGTTACAACTGGGTTTTGGTTGATATAAAAGAATGGTCATATTGATGGGTTTAAATATTCCACCGTTTAATATTGGGCCAAGGTTTTATCAAGATTTTCTTTCTTATCAAGAATTATGTCGTCCTTAGTTAGAGCCAAGAATAAATTACCGTTAAAGATTTCCAAAATCGTCCAGGTCTCTTTTGTTCTCTTAACCATTGAACTAGAAACTATTGGTGGGACCCTCCGAAGGCAGTTTATGATATATTGGCCGGGGTAGAGGTGAATGTAGAGGTGGGTGTAGATGTAGATGTAGTTAGTGATAAGAAATGTGGATAACCATGATGTGCAGCCTCAAACAATAATGTTCGAGCACATTAAATTCTATTGTTCTAGTACGGCTGGAGAACCTGAATAAAGAGATCTGCTTCAGAATACGATAGTTCTGTAACTTCCCCAGATCTGTTCATTTGTGTTTTAGGAAATTAATTTTGCAGTCAAACTACATGTTATTCCTTCGGAGCATCAACCGTAATCATTACCAGATGAAAAAAGGTTGTTACAACTTTACAACCTGAACTTTTCATCTGCAGTTACAGTAGCCTTGAAAGAAGCAAATTAAGTTGCAAATCTTACTGATAAGCAGGAGGGGGATCGGAGTCCGAAGGAGATTCCGAAGGGGAGACCGTTGGAACTGGTTTATCATCAGTAAAGATCACCCTCGAAAGTTTGGTTTCATCTCATCAGGTTACCGGTGGTTCTGTACATAAGTGCGACAAATGTCGTACGCCTCGCTTCCTCGCATGCTGCCGCTTTCCTCTTTATAGAAGCGGCGTTTTCTTAGCTATTACTAGTGACTCGTTAGTATAATATTCCGAAGGAACAAATGATATTAGAGTTATTGATAATAGTTTAATAATTGTTAATGTTAAATAGGTTATAGGGTTTATTCTAGGAATTACCTGTTTCGGTCATATAATGATCCCCATCAAGGTTTTGGGTTCCATCGGAGCTTGTCAGTAAAGGGTCTTTACGATTGGAGGACTCTTTATTGACCTATAATAAAAGGAAGGGTTTGAATAAGATCAGGGTATTAATCATTAGAGTCATTAATGATTACAGGGTATTAATTTATATTCATTAGGGAAGAGTTAAAAATTAATTGATTTAATTAATGGTTCTGTTTCCCTGAAATTTTGAGGTATCATTTGCAGTAACGTTTAGCGTAAGGATGAGATGTGTAGGGGCCCAAATACCGGAAAAGCTTTTGAAGTCACGCGATCACCCGGTCCAGAATGGGAACACGGGAGGGATCAGAACGGGACGAACGCGGCCGCAACAGCTAACGAATGAATCAAAGAAGTATCACGTGATCCAATTTAGTCCCAAGAGATAGTATTTACATTTTAAAACTAGAATGGTTGCAACAACGTCAATAGAGAATCCGTCCACATCCAAACATCCACCTACACCCACACACCCACCTACACCCCCTAACCGTCCTACAAAAATTTCCCTGTTAACATCAAATTAAATCTATTAAGGAATTGAAATATTTACCCCTAACTTGTTTTTTAATACTTGCTTTTTTAAAAACAATATTGTCATATAATCACTTACGAGTCCCGAAATAAGCCCCTAAAATAATGGCCAAAATAGCCACCACAATAAGACAAATAAGGAAACACCATAATCTCTTCTTTCTAGCCTTTTTAGCAGATATAACTGCTTTATTAGTATGACCAACCCCTTGTTCAATATCATGTTGAGCAGTAGCCACTTGTTCATCAATTTGTTGAATTGGTTGATCTTGTTCAATAACTAATTCTTCCATATCATGAAATAATTGAGTTAATTCGGCCATAGTTCTTTCTAATTTTAATAATTCTCTATGTCTGGTTTGAACCTCATTTAATACAGTTCTAGCTTCTCCTCTTCTATTACTTTGCATTAAAGCTTGTTGGAAATATTGTTGACTATCACTTCCATCATCAATTACTTGTTTTAATTCTTCATCGGTAGCATCTGGTTTAATAATTTTATATTGTCTTTCTGCTTGTAATTTGGTTTGTTCCCGGTTTTGACTTTCAATAACTCGATATTCTTGAATTAACTCTAAAAATCTTTGTCTACAATTATCAATTTGAGCAATTCTGGCTTGATCATTTCTATGAACACTTGGAACTTGTAATGAACTAATTCTTGATTTTAAATTGTCTTGTAAGGATTTAGCTTCATTGATTAATGAATCAACTTGTCTACTATTATAATCACTATCTTCTCCATTCAATTCAATCTCTTGAATTAAATTCCTTTGCTTATTCGATATTAAACTAATCAAATTCCCATATTGATCTAATTGATTATTGATGTCTTGAATCTCATTCATGAATCCCACAAAATCATCTTGATCGGATCCGGTTCCTTTGAGATCATTCATCTCATATTGATACGGGTTACTCATCGTTGGATTACGGTTATCAGTATCTCCTAGACCTAGGTGTTGTGGTTATTCCGGGTACGAAAAGTATAAAAAAAAAAAAAATAACTTGAAAATTCGCTGGGGGTTGTTTTGAACGAGACCGTTCGCAAATGCGATGAGAAATCTCGTGTACAAAGAAAAACAAAGCCTCCTCGACGCCATAGAGAATGGTGACGAGGATTGGGTAAGGTACTGCTACTAGGGGCAGTTTTTGTGTGGTGGGTGTGGTGGGGATAGGTGTAGGGGATTAGGGAGAAAAGAGGGAATATAGGGGTTGTATTTATGAAAGATTATATGAGTGACTGATGGTATTGGATGAATTGATAGAGTTGATAGAGTTGATGGGATTGATGGAATCCACTGACAGGCCGGGGCAGGGACAGGGGCCTGCGCCATGGTAAAATCTCATAAATTATCATGCCAGGGCCTCAATAACTCTGTGTGGGACGGTACTTGTCTCCGTAGTGTTTGGAGCGAGGGCTTCTACGGCCCTCGCGCTGTTGGTACTAATCTTGACACATGGCACCAAAGCCTCAGCATCGATCTCATAAAATTGATTCGCATCAAATATCAAATATTCCATTTCCACTGCTGTGCTTGTTTCTTCTGCTATCAGAGCTACTTTAACCATGATACCAGGGGATAGGTCCCATTTAATACCCTCTAAACATCAAGTTGCTGGTCATGATGGGTCTTTAATTGGTCATGGTATTTTCGCAAAAAAGACATCTCAACAAGAAATTGAGTTTTATCAAATGTTGCAAAAAATTGATGCTGCTAAACAACATGATCAGAATGAACATTTATTAGGTAATCTACTTATTGATTGGGTTCCAATATTTTATGGGACTTTGACAGAGAATGAGATTAATGGAAGTGGTGACCTTGGGACAAACTCATCTCATACAAACTCATCTCACCAAATGGTTGGTGATACCTCCTCAAATGATATAACTCAATCATTACATCAAATCAAATTTTCCCCTTCAGAAATCCCTGCTTCTGTCAAACCCACCAAAAATACATTCATAGTTTTATCTAATTTATATGATCAATTCATTAACCCGAGTATCTTAGATATCAAATTGGGATCAACATTAACTGATGAATCTGCTTCTCCTGATAAGGTCAAACGGTTACAAGCAGTTAGTGATTCTACTACTAGCGGATCTTTAAGTATTCGAATATGTGGGATGAAGCTATTCAATCCCAGGTCCCATGTTTCAGGAAGTAATGTTGAAGAAATGCTAACTCCATTTGCTTCTTCCAAAACCACTATTGATCAATTGAAACAGACTCTTACTTTGACTGAAGATGGTTCGGACTATTACTTACAATTTGATAAATTCTTTGGAAGGTCTTTGACTGGTGATAATATTAAAGATGCCATCAAATTGTTCATTTATCATGGATTTGATGAGAAATCTCGTAAGATAGGTGATCATTATATAATGCAATTCTATAAGAGATTACAATTGTTATATAATTGTCTATTAAATTATGAGATTCGAGTTATATCAGGATCGTTACTCTTCATGATTGAAAATAATCGTGAGGTTCTAGATGGAATTGATGATTTAGAAGATTTTGATCCTTTAGTGTTGAATAAGTTGCCAGAGGAGGATGAGGAGGATGAGGAGGAAGAAGAAGAAGAAGAACAACAAGATGATGATCATGAGACCAATTCTACCAAAACTCCAAAACAATTGTCCTCACTCAATTTCATTGATTTTGCTCATTCAAAATTTGTCAAAGGTCAAGATATTGATGAAAATATTATAAAAGGTGTAGAAAATTTGATTGATATTTTTGAACAATTAGTCAATGAAATAAATGACCCACAATAGATAAACGTCTACGAATATACGAATTTAAACAGTTGAAACGAAAATTATATTGTGATTATTTACCCAATTCTATTGCAACTTAGATTATAATAATTTAGTAATCTTACCAATGGCAATAGTTACACCTTGATCTCTCAAAGTAAATCTACCTAATTGAGGATAATTACCATAAGTTTCAGCACAAACAGGAGCAGTAGTTTCTAATACAGCAATAACCTTCATACCCTTTTTAGCAAAAGCTGGAGGTTTTTTGGATTTTCTATTAGTACCCTTTTCTAATTTATGTTTTAATTCAACAAATTTAACTTCTTCAATAGCAGTATGAAGATGCATAACACAAGAAAACCCAGTAGATAAAATAGATTTTAATTCTACAATAGCTACTTGAGCTTCAAATCTAGTGACAGTTTTAACGGGTTTATCAACAGAAGTTAATACATAACCTGGTTGTAAATCTTCTTCTTCAACTCCTTTAATTTTTAATTTAACTTGTTCACCACTAAAAGCTTGATCACATTCTTGTTCAGTTTCATTAAAAATAGTAGTAACTTCGATCTTGGCTTTATTAGGCATTAATAATAAGTTACCATTCTTTTTAATATGACCAGATTCAATTTTCCCTTCAACTATTAATCCCATATCTTTCATTTTAGATGAAATTGGTAACATAAATGGTCCATTAATTTTTCTAGTAACAGTCTTCATATTATCTAACCATTCTAATAATGATGGACCATCATACCATGGACATTCTTTTGGACTAACTCTGTCTTTTAATCCAGCTCCGGTATATCCTGATACTGGCATAAACGTTATATCTTCTTTAGCATATCCAATACCTTTCAAAAATGCCCCCAATTTAGTAGTACATTCTTTATAACGTTGTTCAGACCAATTAACGGTAGTATCATCCATCTTATTAACGACCACTACAATTTTATTAATTCCTTGAGTTTTAGCTAATAAAGCATGTTCTCTAGTTTGTCCACCCTTTTCAAATCCGGTTTCATATTCTCCTTTTCTAGCAGAAATTACCAACACTCCTACATCAGCTTGAGAGGCTCCTCCAATCATTTCTGAAACATACATTTTATGTCCTGGAGCATCTAGTATAGTATATCTTCTCTTTTCAGTTTCAAAATATGCTCTACCAACTTCAATGGTTTTACCATCACTTCTTTCTTCTTTATTAGTATCCATAATCCATGATAAATACCATCCTTGTCTACCAGCTTCTTTGGCATCTCTTTCATATTTTTCAACAGTTCTTTTATCAACAGTATCAGTTAAAAATAAAATGTTACCTCCCATGGTGGATTTACCAGCATCAACATGTCCCATAAACATAATAGATACATGATCTTTACCACCAAACATATCATTAACGATTTCTTGATCAATTTGTTCTTCTTCTTCTTCTTGTTTGATTTGAGCGATTTCAGCAGCTTTAGCTTCAGCAGCTTTAGCTTCAGCTTTAACTTCAGCTTTTGATGGACCAGATGCTGGTGCGGCAGTAGGAGCTGGAGTAGAAGATTTAGATTTTGGTTGAGGTTCTGGTTCATTGGAAGTTTCACTTGGGGCTGGAGTAGATGATGAACTATCAGGTTTAGCTTGTTCTTCCTTAGCTTCTTCTTTCTTTGGGGCTTCTTGCTTAGTAGCAGGTTTAGTAGCATTAGCTAATTTAATACTACTACTACCAGCTAATTTTAAAGTCTTTTTAGGTTTGGCGGCAGCACTCTCAGTTTGCTTCTTTTGGAAGTCTGCTAATGACATTCCTTGAGTTCCTTGAGATTGTTGTGGTTGTTGTTGTTGAGAATTATAAGCTTGATATCCACCTTGTGGTTGATATCCTTGATATTGATTATATTGATTATATCCTTGATAACCACCTTGTGGAGCTTGGTATCCTTGGTAACCACCCCCTTGATAAGCATTATTATAGTTGTTATAGTTATTGTAGTTATTGTATTGGTTATAACCACCTTGGTATTGGTTATATCCTTGGTAACCACCGTAAGAAGCACCACCAGCAGCACCGGCTCCTTGTCCAGGAACGAAGGTGGATGCAGTACTGGCATCATAACCAGGTGACGGACTTTGACCTTTTTGGTCGTCTCCAATTGATACGTTTTGGAAGTTTTGTTGTAAGTTGTCTTGACCTTGTTGATCTGACATTATTTGTAGTTGATTTGATAGTTTTACTGAATAATATTAAAAATTTTTTTCATGGATGAGAAGAGTGAGAAGCGAAAAAGGTTCGGTATATAGGAGGGAGGGAGGGAGAGAGAGAGAGAGAGAGGGAGAGAGAGAGAGAGAGGGAGAGAGAGAGAGAGAAAGGTGGTAGGTATATAGGGCAGTAGTAAGGGATAAGATGATAGGAGGGATTGAAGGGATAACGGTATGAAGGGTATAGAGGATACCTACTAGCGTATAGCCCAAGAGGAAGTAGACTTCACGATGCTCCCCCAACTATGGTGCCCCAATAGGGCGATATCATATCCTCTCACAGAATCACGGTCACGTGAGTATATCAATCACTAAGTAACATAATCATTTATATATACAACGTCATAACCGCTATGTCATAACCTCTATGTCATAACCTCTACTATATAGTTATCACTCCACACCAAACAATTGCCCAAATTCTGGATCCTTTCTATACACATCAGCAACCAGTCCTTCAACAATATCAAGCACATCAGTTTCTGCTTGACTATACTTCTCCAACCACTTATTAACACATACACTATCATGCATAACCTCATAATCTCTCGACCCCAGTGAAAGTGAAAATTTACTATCTTTCATATATGGATCACAAATACATTTGTTCTTTTGATAAACAGAAGGATTGGTGGGGCAATTCAGAAGTCCATATAAATGGTCAACGACTGGTAAATCATGAAAGAATTTCACTTCAAAAGATTCAAGAAGTAATGATACAGCAGCTGTTTTAATTATGGGTTCTCTCCAACCTTTATAGTAAATCATTTCATTCTTATTTAAGAAATCAAAGAATGCTTGATATTTAGCAGATTTCAAAAATTCAATATTGACAATCTCAAAATCAGGGTCTATTGAACAGTCTTCGAATTTCCAATCATTTTTATTCTGGTTGAATTGGTCCAAATCAATTGAAAACTCTTGAAGTTTAGATGTAAATTCCGGTTGAGGCCCTTGAATATCATGATGAATTAACAGCCATCCATATTGAATATTTTCCTTCTCCATTATTTCAAACACATCGTAATCTACATCACAACCAAGTTCAGATCCAATTGGAACCCTCCAATAGTATTTATAATCTTTCCATACTTGTTCTACTTGAAATAATTCCGATAACAAAAATCGGGTTAAATGCTTTTGTCTTATCATAGATCTTGATTTAAATTTCCTTGGATATACATCGACGGTATCACCTATTTCTCTGGCATGCAGATTACTGGTGATATGGTTGTAGCTTTGTACCTTTAAATCAACATACCTGACATTAGCAACTAGTTTATCAATTATAGGTTTTTGGGACTTGATATACGATTTCAGTGATACAACGATCCAATCGTATTGGAATTTATTATTGAACTGTCTCTGATAACTTTCAATAGTATCGGGGATATAATTAATTTCATCCAATGAACTGACAAATAGTACCATGGCAGCTTTGGGTTTATTGGGATTCTGTTGGATGTTAGGATCTCGTTTATCAACCACCAGGGCCTGAACTGTATCACCTGCCAGAGATCCGATGTCCAGAGATCCAGTGCCCAGAGATCCAGCTCCCAGAGATCCAACTCCCAGAGATCCAGTGCCCAGAGATCCAACTCCCAGCTCATCTATACCAGCATCTAGAGAAACCTTTTCTTCACCGTCACCCAGAACTTGGAATTTCAGCATTTCTTGTAATCCTTGTAACTGTACCGTCTGTTTATGAACCTTGTTAACAAGCTCACGGTTATCAAACCAAGAGTCAAGCTCCACAATACTATAAACCACCACCACCACTATCGCCAATAAAGCACCCGATATTTTTGCGACCCTTTTGATTTCTTTATATCCCTGTTCAGTCATAATATCAATCCACTATTGAATCATATCTATCAGATGTTTTAGATGGAAATGATGGTTTTGATTTGATAGATTTTGTTCGCACCATTTGGTTCTCTGATATCTGCAAGAGCCGCACTGATTAACCAGCTGGAAAAGGGTCAATCAAGACAATTTTATATAAATCTAATCACTGGTGATAATAGAGTATGCCTATTTTTAACGACCATCCTTATACCTCTATCACTATAAAGATAGATCAATTATCCAAGCCTCATCAAAATGATGAGATTGACAACACCTTGGAATTGTATGTTTCAGATTTACTTCATTTGATCAAAATTCAACCTAGTACTGGTGCTAGTGAAGCTGCTAGAGCCATTAGAAAAAGAATTAAGTATGGAGATTCAGTCGAAGAACTGATTAGAGCTTTAAATATATTGGAATTATTGATTTTGAACTCTGGATCTAAGATCGGTCCTGTGATAGCTCGTGATGATAAATTACTTGATGTATTAAAAGGGGTTATCAATGGATCTGGTAAAACTGGTGTAGGGTTATCATATGACCCAGAAGTTAGAAAGAGAGCTAGTCAATTGGCAGTAGGTTGGAAGTCAGAATTACAAGATTTAGATGGCTACAAATACATGGCTTCTCTTTGGAAATATATTCCTAGAGCTAAGAAATCTACTCATGGGGGATCTCATTCAAGATCTCATTCAAGATCTCAATCAGGAAATTTCTCCAATGATCCAGAAGAAGTATTTTCTGGGTCAGATGTTATAAGAAGTCCATCACCATCTAGCCCTGCTATGCAAAATACTAGAGATCATAGAAAAGATTTAGCCCCTCCACGTCCTACATCCCCTAAACCTACTAGTTCTAGTGGATTTAAGAATTCTAGAACTAAACCTTCTAAAGATAAATCAAAGAAATCTAGACGGAAGAAAACTAGAAATGGAATTGTTTATGCTGATGAACAATACAAAATCCCTCAAATTAATTATAAAGTTGAAGCTCCAAAGATTAGAAATACAATTGCTGAATGTCATACTCATACTACTACATTAGGAAATCTTTTAATTTCTTTACCATCCAGTATTTCCCTATTAGATGATGCTAAGGTTTCCCATGAATTCAATAAGTGTAAATCGATTAGACGTAAAGTATTGAAATACTTACAATTTGTCGGGGCTGGAGATCCTGAAGAGAAGAAGCCTGAAGTACTTAAAATGGATGAAGAATTCTTGGGAAGTTTAATTGTAGCTAATGAACAATTAGTGGAGGTATTTAAGAAATATGATTTCTTAGCGGGATATACTGATGAAAATCCCGCTCCTAATTATTCTGAAGAAAGTAGTGAAGAAAGTTATTATACTGATGAATCATCAGATGAAGAATCTAGAGATCCTCAAGTGTATGATGATGAAGCTGATCTGGTAGCTGATCATGTGGGATCCATGAGACTCAATGAAGGATCAAGTTCAAGTGCAAATACTGGAACCGTTCCTACTGCTGCTTCTAAATCTCCTCCACCTCCAAGGCCATCTAAACCAGCTAATTTACTGTCTCCACATAAGACTCTTCAAAGAACTGACACAAATGCTACTACGGGAACTGCTAGCAGTGATCCATTTGGTGATGGTAATGAATTGAGCAATGCTAAGTCTGTATATGACTAGATGTGTTTGTAGTATTATGTATACGAAGAATCTGACATCCTCCGTGTGACATCTCATCTAATATCTGATCTCATCTAATATCTGATCTCATCTGACCCCCACACCTCTACGCTATTTGCTGCTAAATTGTCGCACCACCGCCCCAAGCATTTCAGATTTTATTTTTCACATAAATACAATCATTAATAACTTTAAATCATTTAATTTGCCTGGCTATTTCTCTACATTAAATGATCATTAACTATTCCAACCCATTCAATTGATTATATTTGTGGCTTTTCATACCAAAACTTATATCAATAGATGTCAGACCACCGGCAGCGAGACTCATCTACTGCTACATCTAATGGTAAAAACCATCCACTACCATTACAATCCAAGACCCAATATAGACCTCGCTTTAGCCAACCTCCCCCACCAATTCCCTCCATTGATAAGTTTAAATTGAACCATATTCTATCCCATGAGTTAAAACAAGAGTCTGAACAGGTGGTGGAGTCACTCTTGAAAGTATCTAAGAATTATAAAAAAGATTTGAAAGATGAAATTAGGCTTAAACTTTCTATCGAACAAAAACTTCAAAATAAGAACATCCAAGTAGCCAAGTTGGCCTCATCCATCAATAAGTCAATTGACGGTGAAATTAAGTCTATTTCGAAGCAGATAGATGGCGTTAGTAACGGCCATGGTGATAAGAATGCCATTGATTCTGAAGTATTACCAGTAGTTGAATTAGCGGAATCTGTAAGTCAGAAGTTTTCTGGATTGTCTAAGAAGTTACAAAGAATCGACAAGAAGATAAATGGAGAAAAGGGTATATCACTGGACAAGTATCCTTTGCTCAGTAAATATTTCTCTCCTCAGGTGGTACCTAAGGAAGCTCAGGTCCAACAGCAACAACGGTCCCAGGATGAGACAAATACAAAGGCCACTAAACCTCCTGTATCAACGCCTAACGACGCAATGACAAATAAACCCCAAGGATCACTGAATATAAGTTTTAATCTCACACACAATGATCCAGTACCTAATAACCAACTGTTACCATCACATTCATCATCTCAACCACCACCAGTTCCAAATCCCACTAGTTCTCACAACCCACCCAATATTTTAATCGATGACGAAGAAATGAATCCTGAGGACTTTGAAGCTTTTATGTCTGAAACATTAACTAATTACAGGAAGCAACAACAAGAACGGTATAAATCATTAGATGTGTTCTTAACTCCAGAGGATGAGTCATTGAAATCTTCTAGTGGTGAGCTATATAATGATCCCCATTTTGATCGGTCACTTTCCTCATCATTCCATAGGTCTGAGGACCCAGTGAGTTTTCTATATGTTAACCCAAAGATTAAAGAGACTGCCAATGGGAAATCGCCAGCCATTGTGACGCAAACTTTACAAACGTCCCATTTTAAGAAGTTGAGAATAAGTGGATCACCAATCACTTCAGCATCATTTTTAAAAAAACGAGATCAGTGTGAATGTCACAGCAATAATAAACAATCGAGTGAAGTTCCAGGAATCCAAGTGTTACGAAACCTTGCAGGATCACAATCACCATCACCGAGTTTCGAACCTGATGATGATTTGAGTGATGGTCAAATGTTATCATCACAGTCTTCCGAGACCGACTCTAGTGACTCTAGTCATGGGCTTGCTGGTGACACTGACAATTACTATACCTCACTTCATGAGAGCTTTAAACAAAAGAGGAAGAAGAAACTGATCCAAAGATCCAGACGTCTACGTGATAATTATAAAAGAGATTATTCACCTACTCCTAAGCATGAACCATCACATCGAATTTTGCGGCCAAAAGCTTCAATATTAAAACTCCCAACCAGTACGAATGTTAATGTTTTACCTAAAAGTGTAGTTCGAAATAAGTCAAGAGTTTCCACTTCTCCTTGTCCCAGACCATCGTCAATTAGATCATCGGGGACCGGTTACCAGTCTGATGAACAGAAGTCTGAAGGAACGTTGAATGATAAATCAGGTGGATCATCAGGTGGGTCATCAAATAGATCATCAAATGGATCATCAGGTGGGTCATCAGGTGAAGCATCAAATGGATCATCAAACGGACCCTCAAATGGATCATCAAATGGATCAAATGGATCAAATAGACCCTCAAATGGATACCTGAACAAGTTCCCCATAAAAGAAATGGCATCAGTCAAATCAATTGATGATAGTTCAGCCCAAGGTATTATCCTTGGAACCAAAAACGACAATTCTAATGGATCACAACTGTCAGAACCACTCACCTCCTCTACCAATGGCCAACCTCATAGCCCTTCTTGTCAACCCCTTAACCAACACCCTAATCAAGCCAGTCCCACAAGCCATGATGAATCTAACGACCTTAACGACCATAATCAAACCATCGACTCAATCTCAAAATTAAAAACCTATGTGACATAGATTAACGTGTATTATAAATATATATTATTAGATATGACTGCTGACATTCATCTACGTTATCCAAACCCAGAAAAACCATAAAAACACAATGAAGAACACCAAAAACCACAGCTTACAACTAATTCCTGCTCTCTCACTCATTACCACCATTCGATTATAAGTATTCTTTAAAGTGACTTTCCCCCTCTCCATATTATCAGTTATATTATCATTCAACTTTATAGACTTATTAATCTCGGTCCCCATCCTAACCCCAAGATTCTTTATCATTGAAACTTTTTCAGTCATACTATCGATTTCATCATTATTTTGTGATTCTAGTGACAGCAAAAACGATTCATTATGTTTTGCTGATGGGGAAGCAGCCTTATCATAAGGGGAGCCAACTCTGGATGGAGGTTTGGTTAAACCATTGGGAGCCGAAAATAATTGGGTTCTCAAGTCTCTCTGATGGGCACTAGCATTACTAGAATACCTGTAACTCATCGTTTAGCAATTCTTTAAAGATCAATGGTGGATCTAAAGATACGGTATAAGGTGTCCTTAAATCACAATGTTTTTTTTATGATTTTAACAACCGAAAAGTCGCGAACTTTAAGTTGCAAATGTGAGAAACCATTTTTTTTTTTTTTTTTTTGCGATAATTCTTAGTAATAGGTGAGATAAGATCATTATAGTCATTATGGAGCAACAAGAGATCCCTAGATCATTATCTAATGTCAAGCATATTGTGCTAGTACTTTCTGGTAAAGGAGGTGTGGGGAAATCATCTGTGACTACTCAGACTGCGTTATCATTAGTGAATAAAGGATTCAGTGTGGGGGTATTAGATATTGATTTGACAGGCCCATCACTTCCCAGAATGTTTGGAGTTGAAAACAAACAAGTGCTCCAGTCTACTAAAGGATGGGTTCCTGTTACTGTTTATGATGGTAAGGATACTGAGGCTGATACTACCGCTAATAGAGGGAGCTTATCGTTGATGTCACTTGGATTTTTACTTGGTGATAGAGGTAATTCAGTGGTTTGGAGAGGTCCTAAAAAGACTGCCATGATCAGACAATTTCTCAAAGATGTAGTATGGAATGGTGGTAAAATGGATACTCCATTAGATTATCTTATAATCGATACCCCACCTGGAACGTCTGATGAACATATAGCAATAGCTGAAGAATTAAGATGGGCTCTGCCTATAGATGGAGCTATTATAGTAACAACTCCGCAACTTGTAGCTACCTCAGATGTCCGTAAAGAAATCAATTTCTGTAAGAAGATTGAATTGGACATTTTAGGTATTATAGAGAATATGAGTGGATTTATTTGTCCATATTGTGCTGAATGTACTAACATCTTTCTGAGTGGGGGTGGTAAGAAACTTAGTGAAACATTAAATTTGGATTATTTAGGAAATATTCCTATTGCTCCAAAGTTTGTGGAAATGATTGAAATGCAAGATAATGAGGAGAATGATGGGAAACGTAAATTAATAGATTTGTATAAAGAGTCTGAATTATGTCCTATCATGGATGGAATTATTGATAAACTATTAGCTAAAAAGTTACCATCTCGAATACCTCAAGGGATAGAAGTAGGAGAACTGCAAGAAGGGTCTGGAACTCAACCATGATCAGATAAAATTTATTGTGTACATATACTAACTATAAGCCACTAATGGTGTACATTACAGCTATCAAAAGCTACACCTTAGTCTACACCTACATATATATATAAACCAAACATTAAATACATTAACTAATATCATTAGCCTTTTTCCATTTATTGATCCGTCTCTTTAAATCACCAGCACTTTGTTGATAAATATTCAACTTCTTATCCCACATCATCTTTTGGTAATCATCACCATGCTTTTCATAAAGGTTCTTTAACCATTCTGATTCTCTATCTGATTGTTTTCTCTCCTTAACTATGGCAGCATTTTTTATAGCTTGTTGTTGCAATTGTTTGATGACTTCGGATTCTTGTTGGCCATTTTGGTTAGCACCGACCTTCATGGTCCCATAAATCACTTTGGTAACTTCGTTAGTTTCGGGGTCTCTTATAAGACGAGCTTCTCCTTCTGGGATTTGGGATGGATCTTCAGCTTTGGCAATATCATCAGGGGTCTTATGATCATTATTATGTTCATCATCATCATCATCATCATCATCATTATTTTCATTATCATCTTGGTTACCGTTCTTAGCTCCATACCTAACGACTTCTTGTTCGACACCTCCAGCTAATCCTCCTAGCTTAGCTCTTAAACCCAACCTTTTATAATTCTGTTGTAAAGTTAAAGAATTATCCCAATGAGCAGTTATTATAGGGTTTGAATGCATTTTGATATTTCTTTGTTTGTCTTTTAATCTTCTGGTATTTTTGCGGACTGATGAACGAGCCATCTTTCTCTTTCTTACGGAAGTCATGGTTATCGATTCTGGTAATTGGGAGTAGTTATTGAATCGATGTTATAATGATATGAAATCGATATTTGGTATTTAGTGATGAGATGAGATGAATTTGAGTGAGAAAAAAAAAAACCTGGTCCTGCATGAGAAATTGCTGCGACATCACGAGAGAGATAACCCCAACACCAACACCAACACTACCTTATGGTGCTAGGCATCTCATCCTTTAATCACCTCTATCCTACTCCCATATACACAATTGTTCGACTGGGAACATTATTAAAACTCTAAACTAGCAAGAACCCTTTATTCTCATTATATATATATATATTTTTATTTAGGTTTTCTCTTGATTGTAGCTACTTGGATCCACTTGGTTTCACTTGGCATCACTTGGCATCACTTGGCCCCATTTGGTTTGAATTATTAGCTAAAAAATAGTAAGATCAGTCAACAAAATAGCAGGAGTAGTTGCTAATAAACCCAATAAATAAGTCTACCTAGTAAACGAGAAAAATGATAATTAGTTGACTAAGCAGTGAACATAGTTGGGCCCAGACACTCAACAAGGCTACTGAAATAAAATGAGTGGGTCTAATCAGTAGAAGTGGCCTCGGTAGCAACTTCAGTAGAGCCATTAGGTTCAGTTGATTCACCACCATCACTCTTAAATCCACCTCTACCCCTTTGACCACCTCTTCCTCTACCTCTAAAACCACCTCTACCTCTTCCTCTACCTCTGAAAGAACCTCTACCACCTCTTCCTCTTCCTCTAAAAGAGCCTCTACCACCCCTACCTCTTGAATTAGACATTCTTGGCAAGTTGGTTCTCTTGGTAGTAACTCTTAACTCTCTATTTCTAAATTCTTTACCATCTAATTCATCAATAGCTTTTTGAGCAGCTTCTTTATTTTCAAACTCAACGTAGGCATAACCTTTAGGTAATCCAGTATATTTGTCAAATAAAATGGTGATTCTTTCAATTACACCAGCACTATTAAAAAAGTTTTCTAATTGTTCTGGATTGGTTTTAAAATCAACGTTACCAACATATACTGAACGACTATCGACTTCTTGTTGTTTAGCAAGTCTTTCGGCCCGTTCTTCTTCGGTTTCTTCCTTTTTAGTGGTGTTGGTGGTGTCAGTTTCACCGGAAACGTCTTTAGCTTCTTGAACTGGTGGAACTTCTTGAACTGGTTCTGATACTTCACTCATTGTTGGCAGGGGCTCAGTTGAATTCTTTGGTTGTTGGATGTGATTGATTTCTTCTAAATAGCTTACTGTAACTCTTCAATGATATTACTTTGACGTGGATGAGTCTTTCTTGACTAGGTTCTTGGCCCTTAACGATCAATTGTTAATACAATCTTAGGAGATTATTGTAGAGATATATATATCCAGCAAGTTGAAATTTGTCCAGTTGGTCGCGGAGTGGGTGTTGACATGTCGTGTGGTTGCGTTTTGCAGCCTGGTGAGAAAGAGACAGAGACATGCGTAAATGGATATTAAACTCCTCTACTTAGCTTCTACAACGTAAACGGTTATTAAACTATACTTGTTACCTCTACTTAGCTTCTACAAAAGCTCTATATGAAGTAAATGGTTTATCGGTGGATTGAGAAACTAACTCGATTTCAACAGATGGTGGTACAAAATAAACATACCCAGTTTCAAATTTTTGACCATCATCAGCTTCACCACCTTTAGATCTTATGATTCCTGACCCTTCAGTACAAATAATAATAGAAGGACCATCAAATTTATCAAATGATTGAATTTGATTGGGTTTTTTGTCAAAAATGGTTTGTAAAACAGCAAATTCAGCGATTGGTGGATCATATAAAACAGAAGTTTTAGCATCCCCAGATGATTTGCTAAATGATAATAATGGCATTTTTTGTTTTTCAACAGAATCATAAGAATAAGTTAACATTTCCACTAAATTCTTAACATCTTTAAATTTAGGAGTAAACCCAGCTCTAACAACATTATCAGAAGCAGCCATACATTCAATAATATCTCCACTAATATAAGCATGAGGATCTTTTGCTTGAAGAAACATGGCTTCACCAGGAGTCAAGATCACGTGGTTCAATAATAAACATCCACAGAATAATCCAATATCATTAGGAAATTGTTTATTTAATCTTTGGATTAATTCTGGAAGTTTAGGAGAAATAGCTTCAAATGGTTCTGGATTGGTTTCAGTTCTAGTCACTAAACTCTGAGCTTTTTTATTTATAATTGATTCTTCTGTATTCATTAATTTCCCAAATACTTTTTGTAACAATTTCCTATTGTTTTTATCTTCATCAGATCCTAATGAAGCATTTGGTGACACATTGTTGGTGAATTCTTCAACGAGATCTTGACCAATAACATCGTTTAATTCTGGTATAGTCACTAAAGTTTTACATAATTCATCCAATGGTTTAAATCCACAGAACCCTTCAAATGAAGTAACAGCAATGGCCATTTCGGGTTTATGGTTATCATCTGGGTAATTCTTTGGATCAGCCGCATGTAATTGAGCTCCTAATTTTTTATCAGGATGAGCTTGAATCGATAAGACTTTTTCAATTGATAATACTTTGAATAAAAATGGGAGTTCTTTATCACTACCAAATTTTTCAATAATGGAAGGATGTAAGTAACTGGCAGGATCGGTGGCAACGAGATCTCTTAAGGTTTTACCATTTTTATCATCGGTAGCATCAACAGCAAATGATGGGACTGATGGGTGAGTCCCCATCCATAATTCAGCATAAGGTTTTGATTCATCGATGATGGTGTTAGGGTTAGATTTAGAAGCAAATTGAGCAACTGCGGAGGAGGATCCAATCTTCCCCCATCCATAGTTTTGATATCCACAGTCGAGTCTAAAAAATGACATGGTAAGTTGTTTAATGGTTAATGTTTGTATATTATAAGAACTTTCGTGGATTATTTATTTGAATTTTCACTCGTTGGCATTTTTAACAATAAAGGTTTGACACGACCTGGCTCTGGAACGTGTATGAGATGGGAAGCCCTGAACCACACACGGCCTTAGCCATCAGCCATCACGACATCGAGAGAGGTGTACCAAGGTTGGATATGAGACATTATAGGGTATAGATATACCGGGTTATCAGATGTGTGGTCGTTAGATATGTGGTTTGGTGAGTGTCTAGTCCACTTCCCTTTGATTATGTGTGGGCATCTAGTGTTGGTGTTCGGACTTTTCACCGCTTCTACAGCTGCCGTCTCTCTCTCTCTCTCTCTCTCTCGTACGCGAAACTCACAACCTTTAATTCTTTTACCACTATGAGTGATTGGATTGAAACCTCTACTGGTAATAGAATCTCCCGTTCAGCCATTCTTCATGGTAAAGATAAAGTCCGAATAAAAGGTAATGTATACATAAATCCTCATGTCGTCATACACGGAGATGTAGAACTCCTACATCCATCAAACCTGGTTATTAGTATTGGTAGATATTGTTATATAGGATCTAGTTCAATCATCTCTCCACCAATTATTAATATCAATGACGACAAACCATACCATAGCCCTATAAAGATTGGGTCGTACGTGATTATAGGAACAGATTGTACCATAAAACTGGCAGCAATTGGTAATAGAGTAGTAATTGAAAATGATTGTATATTACATGAATTATCAATAATTTATGATTGTTGTATGGTTAAATCCGGGTGTCAAATCCCTCCTAAAATGATTGTCCCCCCATTTAGTGAAGTTAGTGGAACTCCTGGGGTTGACTTTAAAATCAGGCCATTACCTAATGGATATAAAAAGACCATCGAATTACAAGCAAAAGAATTACAAATCTTAGGAGGTTGATAAATATATTGAATTACCCTAACTTAACTTATTTAATCTTTTTTAGAAGGATTACCTATAATCCCTAACCCTGTTGATTCGCCACGATTCAGTTTATGAGACCTATACTTATTCACTAATTTAACACTTATGGTCACAAACATTATTAGCAATAAATATCCTAAAAACCCTCGTTCATGAACTTTATCCATAAATCTTAAAGTAGACATATAAGGACTTCCCACTAAATGTTTATTAAAATTGGATATGGTGATATCATTGGGGATTAACTGTGGATCTAATAAATATTTTAAAACTGATCTCATTTGTTTAGGTTCATGAGTTAATGAATCACCAGTTAAATCATGATCCCAATAATACTTATTATCTTTAGTAACAATAATTACATCTCCTGGTTTGTACTGTTTATTATCAATATTCCATCCATTTGTATCAGCATATTTAGGATTATTAGCTAAATCAATAAATGTGAATAACACTTGATTATTATCAAATAAATGTGGGACTTCTCTTCTCATTTCTTGAATTATTTCAACACTATCAGCATTTTGTTTTTTCAAATCTGCCACTCTTTGTTCTTTAGCTTCTCTTTGATTCAAAATTTTATTGAAATAGTATTCATTTTTTAAATTATAATATTCATGAGCTACTAATGAAATCTTATATAATGTTTCATCAGTAGCTTGAGCATTTGAAGAATCCACAAAATATACCGCAATTTTTTCTCCATCTTGAGCATATTTTTTATCAAAATAATGAGGAAATAATTCAGACTTAAGTTCTTGATATAATGGGAATTGATTTCTCTTAACAAATTCAATGATTTTTTGTTGGTTTCTAAGATCCTCAGGGGCATAGCTTTGATAAATCGATGTAAATAAAGTGTTGTCTTTTATAATAAGAAGGGTTGGTTTGGTGGTCAAAGTAGTAGCTAAATGTAAGGCTTTATTAAAAGTTTTAGGAGGCTCTGAATCATCATAATTAACGTATTTAATTAAATTCCCCGCTTGAGTATTTATAGCCCCTTCAAATTTATCACTTTTAGCCCCATAAATATAAATATTAAAAGGAGAATAAGTAGCAAATTCTAATAAATAAGGTAAGATAGCTCGATCTTCTTCAGTTACAGTTGAAGGATCATAATAAAATACGATGGAAATTTTGTTAGCTAAAGGATAATAAGCATTCAATGGTTCAAATGGTAAACTCTTTCTAAACTCCATAATCTCCGATAAGGTTTTAGCCGAAACATTTTCATACTTATAATTTTCATAAAGATCATTAGCAAATTTTTTAAGATCTTCTAAAGCCATTGGACCTTTATAATCAAATCTAATTATTCCAGCACTTTTAGGTAAAAACATCACTACTCTTGGTTGAGGATTTCTAGTAATGTCAATAACTTTAGAAAATCCCAATTGTTGACAAAGTTCAGGATTCGATCCACAACTAAAATGATTGGTTCCAATAGTAGTAAGTACTTGATTAGATAATTTATCCCAAGTACGTTTATTATCCATACAATCATAACAAGATTTTTCAAAGGCTGATTTTCCAAGTTCACTTGCTTCCCATTGTTTAGTAGTTCCAGGATAAAACATAACAAATTGTGGTTGTGTAGCTTCACCTCCAATGAATTTAAGTATAGTATCTAAACTGGCTTCGGTCGAAGCACTTGGTAAATCAATTGATCCTGAATCATATTCCGCTACAGCATTCTTCATGAATTTTTTAAAATTTTCAGGAGTTCTAACTAATGATCTAGGATATGATGTAACAAATTTCAGTTTCCCAGTCTTTTTACCAGTTTGACGATCATGAATAGGTGAATAAATTCTTAAATTTGGATACGAAAATACTTCTTCTCGTTCACAAAGATCTCCACTTTCTACGCAATTCACTTGTCTCATTTGAATATTCAATTCACTCATTTCGTTATAAAATTCTTTAAAAGTTTGTTCCCAAGTTGGGGCAAGTTTCTTACAATGAGCACAATATGGAGAAAAGAATTCTACGAATGATAATTGTTGACTAGTTGAAGCATCGAAATCTTCTATAGTTAATACTGGCGGAAGCTCTTTATTAGAATTTGCTTCTTTGGAGGTTTTGTCTTTAGGAGTTTCATTGGAATTGTCAGCGTTGTTGGCTTTGTCAGCGTCGGCATCGGCGTCGGCGTCTTTGATATTCAATTTATGGGATTGTTCCAATTGACCCGATTTATCCAGTTGATCATGAGGTTTCTGTAACTCATTTGAATCTATTTGTGATCCAGCACCTTCTTGTACCTCAACCGCCACCACAAACAACAGTAATAACCACCAGATCACTAACCACTGGGCCTTGTATTTCATGGTTACTTATGTTTTAGAACACCTCACAAAATCAATTGTTGTATTGATAATGGTAGTCGCGATGATTTGCTTAATAGGAACAGAATTATGGTGCGATCGCGGAGGGCGGGCGTAGGGGCTTTTCTGGGTACGGTCTCTGATTATGGTCTCTGATCATGGTCTCGCCTGGGGGACTACAGGTTAATAAAATGTACATAGAAATCATATAACTCATACTCTATACAACTCATAGTCTATATGCTGAACAAGGTAATACACAAGATGAAAATGCTAATATAAATAAAACAGTAGCTTCTAACACAGCGACTCACAATCTTAGTGGGAGACGATCGTGTTCAAAGAGCATCTAAATGGGAATATGTTTTTGTTTTTCTAATCATCATTATGACCACTAATCTCTAAGAAATAAGTCTTAAAATACTCAAAACTAACCAATGTTACTGCACTTGCTGGTAATGTTCTCATCAAGTTAATCCCATAACCAGCATAAAATCCTCTTAATCCTTCTTTACTATGAATACTCTTGATGGTTTGTCGTAAACTTGAGGCTTCTGAATATGCAGATGATGATGATGATCTTTCCTGTAAATTTTGCATTTGAAGTCTGGTTCTCAAGATTTCATGAGGATAAGTTACAGTACTAGCAGTCATCTTTGATAAGGTAGATGCTAAGATCAATCTAGTTAATAAACCATCGGGTTTAGTATTATGATGATCAGAATTACAATGAAGTAAATCTTTCAATTCTTCATAAACCGGGAAATGAATTCCTACATGAAGTAATCCAAATAATGATGGGATCAACCCACTATAAAATACTTGGAAACCTTCTTGCTTATACATTTTTTTAAATGCATCCAAAGTTCCATTATAATAAGTACGATTGGTAGGGTTATTGTCTTTACCAGTTTGAATCATTAATCTGGTTTTAACTACCCATATAGGATTAACTGCAATTGATGATGCCATTCCTGCTGTTATAGCTGAGAAAAAATGATTAATTGAATTCGCATGAATTCCAAAATGATGGTTTATAAAATCGGGATAAAATCTTTTAGCTCGTTCATATACGGCAAAATATATGGTCCAAGTGGGTAAATAACCAATAGATATAGGAACTAATCCTCTATAAAGTCCCTTGATTCCTTCATTATGCACAATCTTTTTGAATACCCCGAAATATCCTCTCATTACTTTTGTCTTTTTATCATTAATAGCTCCTTGAGCTTGTGCTCTAGTTTTAACCACATCAAGTGGACATACTACTATTCCTGCTAAAAATCCTGAAGCTGCTCCTGCCATCATTACTAATTGATTTGGACTTAATTTTTCAAATGGCTTTGAGGGTCCATACTCTCCTAATGCTGAAATTTTATGTTTAACTGGGAATGTTTCTTTGACGGAATTTCGAAATTCTAAACTTTCTCCTTGTACAACATCTGAAAAGTCTGTTTGTTGCGGCAGTTGATTATTTCGATCATCTTCGAGAATCTCATCTATCCTAGATGTTGATTTATGTCTCATTTCATAATCTTGCTGGTTATTTGGACCTCCAACGTTCCCTGGTAGCATAATCCTATAGGATCCTATATGGTTTTTTATCCTTTCTTTTGTTTGTGAAAGGTCTATTATCACCAGCTCGGACGATTCCTTGTCTCACTATCCACGTCAAAATTCGTACTGGTTAATACTGTGGTTGTTATATAACAATCCCGATGTATATATCTATAATGAATCCAATACAATAGGCTTCAACACAAATAAAATTCCTTCCAATGACTTAGAAAAAAAAAAATCCTATAAGATTAAATCGGATAAGCTCGCTTACTGCGAAAACTGCTGCTGTGGAAATATCACGGTTATTAGCATTACCGTGACAAACAAGGTGATTTGCAGTTGCTATAAGATGGTTGGATTGGTTTTGTTAGTAGATAAGGAATAAGGACAGGGTAATGATACATATATACTTAATAACCAGATGATTATCACCATTACAGGAATATATAAACCCTGTTGTGAGGGTATGGATTATTTGCTGGTTTACAGTCCTCATTTACAGGTTAGCCATTATTCTAATTCCAACCGCACCAACTAACTGAAAAATTAATCCACCAAGTAATCCCAAACTATACCACTATCATGGTCCAATTTGCATTAAAACTCACGGCTGAACTCTTCAATGTCACCAATTTAGAACCAATAGATGATCCAGAAAATGCTTTTGAGTATACTTTCCGTATCCAATGTACTAGTTGTAGAGAAATTCATGGGAAACCAGTGACCATAAATCGATTTGAATCTCATGAAATCACCGGATCTAGAGGTGAAGCAAGTTTTGTTTTCAGATGTAAACAGTGTAAATCTGAACATTCAGCTTCGATTACTAGAACCGGGGATTCATTGACTCCCGAAAATAGTAATAAACCGGTAACTATATTGACTATTGATTCAAGAGGACTTGATATATTGGAATTTATTCCGGAGGGAGAATTTAGGTGTGTGGGAGAAGAGAGTGGGACGATTTTCAAAGAGGTTGAATTGTCGGAAGGAGAATGGTACGATTATGACAATGAAGCAGGAGATGAGGTTAGTATTACTGAAGTGAAGTGGGTTGTTGAGAGGATTTAGGGTATAGTGAAAGATATATAGTTAATATAGGGTTGACCAAGACATGGTTAAACACATTGGTGAGAAAGAAGAGGTTGTAGAGATGGGAGCCAGTCTTGGAACCAGCATGGCCTTGGAACCGCGTGGCGTAGGACCGCAAGGCCCTAAAACGGCACCAATAGGTTCTCGCATTTACACTTATCCCCGAATGTCAGTTATCCCCGGATGACTCAAGTTAATCCAACCTACACCATTATACCATATTTACCACCTGTATTCATATCACCGAGTGAGTCAAGGAATTCTTCTCCGATATCTTCAAACACCATCCACTTTGAACCTCATAAGCACTCTCTTGACTCGTAGTATAAATAGAGCAGATATTCCTATGAACTCTCTAATTCATCACCAATCAATTATGAGAAAATATATCCTCAATATGAAGGCCGATTTGGCCAATTGTACCGAAGTACAACCTCTCGATAATGAAGAATACCCCCATGATTATGCTTTCACTATACGATGTAATAAATGTTCTTTCGATCACCCTAAACCGGTTATTGTTAACCGGTTTGATCAAGGAGATATTGAATTTGATAGACTTCGAAGAACGGTTCATTTAGCGAAGAAATGTAAAGAATGTTCAAAGCTTCATTATTTGATATTGGTAAGGACTCCTGATAGCTTAACCCCCGATAATAACGATACATTTGTACCAATAGTTGAGGTTCATACCCATGGGTGTCAAGTTATAGACTATTCTATGGAAGATCAATTCATGTGTAAGACCTTGGCTGGAGAAGTAGTTGAAGAAATTGATTTGAGAAGAAACGAATGGACAGAGTTTGACGAGACGTCAAATTTACCTATGACGATCACAAACTTTAGTTATGAGATTGAGGAAGTCAGAGGTAATTCAAGTTTGACTAGTTTGTGAGATGAAAATTGATGGTCTGGTGGACTATGATCTGTTGGTATTTTTAATTGGCTGCAAAATCAATGAGACACAATGAAATTTGAAACTGGCAAAGTTGCAAAAATTACTGCTCGCAGATAATTGGAAAATCCTAAAAATAGAATTTAATAGGTTAATAAATGTTTTTCTTTCTAAGGATCTTTCAAGTATAAGGGGTATAGAAGGAGTACAGCTGGCCCACAGGGTTCCTATATACTCCCTATATACATCTTATACACCAACAACATCCCCTATACACCCTATACACCCTATATAAGTCTCTGTCTCTGTCTCTGTCTACACTCCCTTTCTCCCTCACTAGTACGACATTTAAAGGGTCTCCTATCTATCAGGTCGGCCCTGTCGGACCTAAAATTTCGCAACTGGTCGGTTTTATAGGCAGCAACATTATAAAAGCTACCAGATATCCCTTAATAACTATTAATAACTCCATCAGTTAATAAACCAAAGTTCTTTTTTTTTCTTCTTCAGTTCAACATTTATATGTCAAATACCTTGACCGAATCATTAACACAACCTATTAAAGACAAAATGCCCGATCCTAGCCAATCCAAACCTCCAATTCAAATGTATTCAAAGGAATACTTTGGTGCTTGTACCTTAGGAGGAATCATTGCCTGTGGACCAACTCATTCAGCAGTTACACCACTTGATTTAGTGAAATGTCGTCGTCAAGTAGATTCTAGTATGTATACCTCAAATATCCAAGGATGGAAAACCATTTTGAAAACCAAAGGAGATTCAATTTTTACTGGATTTGGTGCTACCTTTATTGGATATTCATTTCAAGGGGCTGGAAAATATGGATTTTACGAATTTTTCAAATATAGTTATTCCAACTTGGTAGGTGAAGAATATGCCTCCAAATATAAAACAGGGGTTTTTTTAGCAGCATCAGCATCAGCAGAATTTTTAGCAGATATAGCCTTATGCCCATGGGAAATGATTAAAGTTAAAACTCAAACTACCATCCCTCCATATGCTTCCTCAGTATTTGATGGTTGGTCAAAGCTTCAAGCTCAGGAAGGTCTCAGTGGGTTATATAAAGGATTGAGTCCATTATGGATGAGACAAATTCCTTATACCATGGTGAAATTTGCTAGTTTTGAAAAAACCGTTGAAAAAATTTATCAATATTTGGGTAAACCTGCTTCTGCTTATACATCAGTCCAACAAACTGGAGTATCCTTTTTAGGAGGTTATATTGCCGGGATTTTCTGTGCAGTGGTATCACATCCTGCTGATGTTATGGTATCTAAAATCAATTCTGATAAGAAAGCTACTGAATCTACTGGTCAAGCCGTTCTGAGAATTTATTCCAAGATTGGATTTGGTGGTCTTTGGAATGGGTTACCGGTTAGAATTGCTATGGTTGGTACATTGACTGGGTTCCAATGGTTAATTTATGATTCATTTAAGGTTTATGTTGGATTACCAACCACTGGTGGTCATTGAATGGCGAGTTTTAGTTGATTGTTGTTGTTGTTATTATTATGGTTATTATTAGACTATTACATGACTATATAGTATCTATGTAGAAATATCAAAAAATAAATATTCACTTGATTTGACTCTATCATTTGACTTAACTATTTCCAGACATTCTTAAATAAATCATCATCTAGTCCAGCAGTATTAACGGTAGTCAGAGTAGTACCAACGTTAGTTCGCAGAGAAGTCAAATCGGACCATTCATTATTCCATGATGGTTGACTAGATGGTTGACTAGATGGTTGATTTAAAGAACTTTGGGAGCTGCCACTATTAGGATTTGGTACCATATGAGGGTTTTTGGTGGAGGAGGATGTGGATGTGGAGGTAGGAGTATGTGAAGGACCAATGGTAGAATTCAGCATGGTAGCTGAGGAATTGGTATTGAAATTTAATCCCTGTAAAGAATTACTCAATGCATTAGCATCATAATTAGTTTGTGGTCTAGTAATTTGGGGAGTCTGGGAGTATTGGGGCTGATTGATTTGTGGCTGATTCATAAAGCTTGATGAAGATGAAGAAGGGGATGAATATAACGACAAGATGGATTTTTTTAAATCAGGACGGCCTCCATTGGACATGCTTCCTCCAGTACCTTGAGGAGAAGATAAACTAAAATTAGATGATGATTGCATTGGAATATTAGTGGTATTACCTCTAGGAATATTACTATTAACACCAGCAGTACTACCAGGGGTTGTCTTTTGTTGGGGTTTAGACGATGAAGTTGAAGCAGAACGAGTAGTTGGAGAATTAGATGCAGAAGTGAATGAACCAAAATCATCATCTAATAAATTATCAGATAATGCAGGGGTGGATTTTGTTTGCATTGATCTTGAATTTGATGTAGAAGGTGAAGAAAGCCCATTCAATAAATCCCCAGTCCCACTACCGGCACCACTACCAGTCCCACTACCAGCACCATTAGATATCTCTGGATTACTAATAGACGTAGAACCCGAAGTTTTAGTCATTGTCATCGGATCAGGAATGGTAGAAGATTCAGTCCATTTCTTTAAATCATATTTAGTACGAATGAAATTTTCGATCTTCAGTTGATCTGGAACATATCCAGGAGGTAATTTGGACTCCCAATAACTATTACATTTTTCATTCCCCCATTTAACCATCAGCTCCACTTGTTCATCAGTCCAAGCATCTAAATCAACCGATTTCACTTTCGAGATATGCACTCCCATACTTCTATGAATTCCTGAACATCTAATACACATAAAACATCCTAAATTCCACGAGGCCCATCTAGGATGGGTAGCAGTTTTACAATCCACACATGTTCTGTTATCAGATTCTTTTAAAAGTTGTTTCAAGATTTGTTTATGACGTTCAGAATGAGTCTTTTTTGACGAGGGTAAAGCTCTAGAGCCTTGGTACATGTTGAAGACTGTTGTGACTAAGGAGGATCAAAAAGACTGTGGTAGCAGAAAAAGTTGAAGGCCCTTAGATCCCGTAAAACTTATATAGGTATTTGTCAGTTGGCTCTACCGTTAATACCTACCAGATTATATCCTGTGATCTGAGTTAGCCTTGGCGAGTTGTTGAGAAAAATCCGGTGCGACAACGCGGCTGCCATTGGGGATTATCAGCAATGAAAAATTGAGAATTGGAATACAATAGGCACTAATAAATTGTTACAGAGTAACTAGAGGAGTCACACTAGTTCCAGAGGCCAGAGGAGTTGACCAAAGGATTGATCAGAGCAGGAAACTGACCAACTAACTCTACCAGCTAACTCCACAGGAAACTGACCAGGAGCCTCACGAAACTGGATCATTCAAGAGCAATAAACAGAACAGTTGAATTGATTTCCACCCAATAGTCGAACACACACACACACACACATCAATAGAAGTGAGGATAAATATGGATACAAAACCTGCAGCCCATGGAACCAGAGTATTCACAATAAATGAAGTGAAAGACCATGCAACCGCCAATGATTTATGGATGATTATTTATAATAAAGTATATGATATCACTGGATTCACTGATAAACACCCAGGTGGTCTTGAAGTTTTAATTGATTGTGGAGGGGTCGATGCTACTGAAGCTTTTGAAGATGTTGCGCATTCAGATGATGCTGTAGATATGTTGGAACCATATTTCATAGGTGACGTTCATCCTTCTGAACATAAGCCTTATCAATCATCCAGAGTATTATACCTTGAAGCTGAAAGAAAAGTACAAAAATTGAAACAAGAAAAATCACAGTTAGATAAACAGAGGCGAAAGAAGAAACATTTCAAACAAAATATGGAGATGCTTACTATAGCAGTACTAGTGATGGTAGTAGTAGGAACGGTGCTATTTTATTTCTCTTTGCAGTATTTGAAGTTACATTCTGAGCTTTCAAAGAAGGATGTAGACGAGGGTAGACGGGTCTAGACGGATGATTGGTTATTTATTTTGTATTCTTGTTTAATAGTATTATTTATTGCATTAGGTTTTGTATGGTATATATTAAAACATACAATCATATTAGGTCATTGTAGAGGTAGATGGTTATAATTAGATGAAGGAATAATGAAAAAAAAAGCAAGAGCCCGACGCGGGGCTCGAACCCGCAACCTTTTGATTAAGAGTCAAATGCTCTACCGATTGAGCTAGCCAGGCAACTTACGCTGCGATTGGCCGTTTACGGGTTAAGAGGGGAAGTGAAAGTGGACCGAAGATAGAAAACGGGTAGAAAATGAAAAACGGGTAAAAAAGTTTCTTACAAATGATATATCTCCATTACTATATACCTATGTAGCAGTCATGGAACACACAGCGACAGAAATACTAGATTCTGACATGTCCTGAAACCCAACATGTCATTATGACTAATATACCCATTCCGGGATTTGGTCCTTTAAAAGCTGTCAAGGCAAAACCGGGGGGATTATCGCTTCGCAGTCGCAAATCAGGGCTCAAAATCATTTACAAGCTTTAAAACTAAAAGCACACTATAAATATATAATAATCTATCACAACTACATTAATACACGGATAATAAAAGCCCAAGAAATCATGGACAGTATCTAAACTCTAAATTCTCTTTATCGGTTAAATCAGCAAACTCATAGCCTTCTGGGAGATTGGCATAACCATCACCTAAAGTTTCTCTTAATTTATCACGTCTTCTGTTTTCATAGAGATCCAAGAAATAAATTGCCAAGAAGCACAAAACACCTACAATAAAGGCCACTAACATCAAAACTTTAGCAGTGGTATATTCGGGAGCTTCATTAGCCCGGAAAGTAAAAGGAGCCACCGCATTAGCGGCAGCATATCCAATAGCAAAATACCAATGAGAAAGAATCTTTTTTGTTGAACCAGCAACGTTTGAACTAATGTATGACAACATCCCAGAAATACTGGTGGTGGCCATATAGAATGTATAAATCCCAAATAATCTAGAACCAACTGGAGAAGTAAAAGCCAATAATGCCATACCAAGAACCCCCACACAATTAACAGTGGTGAAAGACCAATAGCAATGAATGGACATAACATATCAATAGCTCCACCAGGCATATTCATCAATAATGATTGTTTGGTGGAGAAATTCAAATCATCATGATAAAGAATTGATCCAAAATTAGTAAACCCTCCATTAGGAAGAGCATAAGAAAATCCATAAATGAAGAAGATATAACTTTTAACATCACGAATAGTTTCAAGAATTTGATGTTTCTTCAATCTAGTGTTACCAAAACCTTGTTCATTAGCTTTACTTCTGGCCACCACATATTTCTTTTCAGTCTCATTTAAAAACCAGGCTTCAACTGGAACATCAGGAATATGGAAAATCGAAATGATTCCAAGGAAAATAGTGATAACACCAGTAACAATATATAATAATCTCCATGAGGGAATAGAATAAGTATGGGTATATAATCCATAGGAAATACTGGCCCCTAAAATAGTCCCAAACCCTTGAGATCCAAACCAAATGGTGGTTCTTAAGAATTGTTGATTAGCTTTCTTTTTGGCTTTACTATCATTCTGTCCAATGACTTCATCTTCAGATTTTCTAACATACCACATAGAAGTTAAAAGAACATAAGCAGGATTCATAGCTGATTCCAAACATCCAAGAATAACTCTACAGGCTAAAAATGGACCAGAGCTTTTACAAGCAGCATGACAACATAAAACAACTCCCCAAAGAATAACAATAATCCCCAAAGTTTTGGAAAGTGGGAATCTTTGTAAAAGTCTATTGGCTACCAATTGAAATACAAGGTATCCAAGATAAAATGAAGTTCCGACCCATGAATAAGCTTGACCGGTGAATCCTAAATCTTCTCTCATACCTTGAATGGAAGCATAAGAATTGGTGGTTTTATCCATAAGTTGACAGGACATTAATAATCCAATAAGTGGAAGCAAACAAACATCAATTTTTCTAAGCAACCTCTTTTCGGTTTTTTCATCAAGTTCTAATCCTTCGATTTCATCTCTATATTTAAAGGCTTTATCAAGATCTTTATCACGGAGATCTCTACCATCGATTGAGATGATGGTGGTGACATGATCTACTTTTTTTTCAGTTTCACTTTTGGTACTGTGTAAACTCATAGTATGATTTAAGTAACTATCAGCTGATGATGATCGGATAAAAGATCAAGTGAATCAACGGATTGTTCTGGTGTTGTGGTGAATATTTATATCATGTCATTGGTAGTTCTTATTGTTGTTGTTATCGTTATCTTCATCGACATGCTGAACGTTAATTATCCGATGGTGGTGTGCGTGACTCAAAAGATAAGGAATCGGGATTCTACCAGAAGAAACCCGAAGGGCAAGAGGTTACCCCCGGGTCTCATTGAGGCAATAGGTTACCCCCGGCTTTGATTGATGCGCCAACAGAAAGATGCTCTTATCTCTAACACGGAATTGCCTGATCAAAATGCCGCTAATGCAAGACCGAATTTGAATCCAATGGCACCCATTCGTCTATAAATTAACACCAGGTAATAATTCCTGAAAAATTTGACTAAGTTCTAACTAACTAACAAACAAAATAAGAAGCTGTAATCATGTATGAAACCATTCTTATCGGTAGTGGAGGAGTCGGTACCATTTGTGCTAAAGGGATTGACTATGTTGGTAAATCAAATTTATCATTAGTAGTAAGAAGAGATTATGAAAAAGTTAAACAAGTAGGTTATACCATTCATTCATGTGATTATGGTGACATTGAAGGGTGGAAACCTAATGTTTATCCTAATGTTGAAGCAGCAGCCGAAGCTGGTAAAGAATATGATTTCATTGTCATCGCTACTAAGAATATTCCTGATATCGTTAAAGTCGAAGAATTGGTTGAGCCATTGGTGACACCAGAGAAATCTGTGATTGTGTTAATGCAAAATGGATTTGACTTAGGTAGACCATTCATGGAAAAATGGCCTAAGAATGTGGTGATTTCTGCGGTTTCTCATATTGGATCTCATAATGCTAATGGAGTTATTCACCAAACTCAAAAGGATAAAACATTAATTAGTTACTTTGAAAATCCAAATTTAGATCGTGATTTCCAAGAAAAAGCTACTAAAGAGTTCATTAGTATTTATTCTAATGAACATAATAATTGTACATATTTCCCAGATGCTAAATGGTATAGATATAGAAAGTTAGTATATAATGCTACTTTAAATACTCTGTGTGCTTTAACTGGAGTAGACGTTGGTAGACTTGAGTTATCTGGAGGATTAGAAGCAGTAGCTGTTCCAGCCATGAAAGAAGTAATTAAAATCGCTAAAGCCGATGGGGTAGAATTACCGGAGGATGTGATTAATTTGGTGATTCATTCTGACGATGGTGATTGGTTCGAACCCTCAATGAGAGTTGATGTTAGGAAAGGTAATCCTTTAGAATTAGAAGTTATCTTGGGTAATCTTCTTAGAGTTGCTAGGGAATTAAAGGTGGAAACTCCTACTTTAGATGTATTATACAATTTATTGAAGGTGGTTCAATATAGTTTAAAAGAGAAAAATGGATACTTTTCATTACCGGAAGAGAGACCAATTGTTGATAAAGTATATTCTTAAACACTCTATTAGACATACTATTAGACATACTAGTAAGTAGACTCTTAAATAGACTTAAAAATTAGACCTTGTTAATTGTTTTAAATGGATGTTAAATCATCAATGTTTTCTTCCAATTCCGTTACTTTTCCTTTAAGCTCTCTGAAAAAATCAATCCCTATCCATTCCATTTCATCAACAGATGGTTTACCCCCCGATATTCCAAAATTACTATTTCTTGATAATGTGATGTTAGTAACATTGGCAGTATGAATAACTGGTAAGTTAATTTTCATGATACTATCATTTTTGGACTCTTCATCATCACCATAGTCTCCCGATAAAAATTCTAAAATATTTAATCCATTGAAAAGAATATTAATGAATTTACTAATCTTTTTGGATGATCCTGTGATTCTTTTGAAATTTCCTAAATTAATCTTTCTGATCAAATTGATAGCTTCTGAGATTTCAAATACTCCAAACTTATCCCATACTAAATTCAAATGTTTGTTCAAAACAATGTAGCCTACTACAAGACTCATAGATGAGTGATACATGAAGAATAAATCAGGAAATATCGTCCCATTGAATAATCCTCCCTGAGCCCCGAGAGCAAATAATTTAGCCAGTGCTAATGATGACTCAATATTGGCTTTAACAATTTCATTCAAGGATAAATCATAGATCTTATCTTGAAAAGTAATGTACTGCAAATAGGGGAGTGTCAAAGAAAGAACATAATAATGATATCTCAATAAGATATCTAATTTATGATCATTTATATCATTAGTTTCAGTTCCAGTAACTTTTAAACTCAGTGGAAGGTCTGAGTACCATTGAGTAAACTTTTTTAATAACCCGTTGGTTAAATTAATATGTTCTGGGAATAATAATTCCGTCTTTACTTTCTTTCTATATTCGAGAACCTCATAAAGAATTTTACTTAGATCACACATTCCATAGAAATAATCCCGAAACTCCAGATTTTCAATTCTAGGATATTCTACATCAATATCTTCAATTTGTATACATGAAGACCTACCCATTTGATTACTGAAAACTAGTTCTTGTTTGAAAAGAGTCCACCAAGTAAATTGCATCTCTTTAATCAAATCCATATCATCAATACATAAACTCACCGAGTTCTTGTTCATTCCTAAAGTAATGGCTTGTCTGGCAGCAGTTTCGATCAAACAATATCCGGTGTCTCTTCTCTTATTATTATCCATGTAGATTGATAGTAAGAATAAACATTGAATTCCATCTAGTGATGGACTAAGAACCATATCGGATACACAAAGTCTAACCACATTCACGTATTTTTGAATAGCTGTCTCATTAGTTTTAGTAGAATGATAAACTGCCCCAAGCACAATTATCATATAGATACAACAAATTTGGTAATTTGAAAGCATTGAATCACTGGAAGTTTCCAATGCTAAAAGAACCCAGAAGGTATCGTAATTAGTACGAATTCTAGTCTCATTGAAACAATAATACCGGGGGTGAATGAATTCGAAAAAGGTATTGAAATAATAATCCATTTCTTTCTTGGTCAAGGCATTCACGAATGGGAATGTTGATTCTTTCAAGAAATTTACATCTGCAAATGTTAAAGGATCTTGATTAGAACTAATAATGATTTCACATTGAAATAATTCATGATAATTCTGCCATATGCTTGAATTCAATTTACTTTGTCTGACCAAAATATTCACACAAGTATCTAAAAGACCAGCTGCTCCAAATGGCCCGATATAATGAAAAGTCCCTGCTTGGTCGATAATAAGACTATCAGGTTGAGTGAATATGTGATATGGTACAACTCTTTGATCACCAACATTAAATCCCCGATCAGATTCTGGTTCAACTGATTCCAGGTGTCCACCTCGGGTCTTGGACGATAATTTAATGGAGATATCCATAATTTCCTCCTTCTCTTGTTCAGAACCAGTACCAAATCGTGAAGGCATCGGGATCCCAAGAGACTCTCCCAAGAATACTAAAGAATCAATATCATTAACATCAACGTCTGGCCTTAAGCCTTTGAGCAACGAGTACAAACATTTATAATGAAGACCAATGTTTTCTATAGGCCCTCTTTGCTTCTTCTTTCTTTGGATGGTGGTGACACATTTAACCCCAGCTGATACACACTTGAGACAGGGTTGAGAAGTATCAGGAGTGTTAACTGGTCTTTTACAAGCGAGTTTTCTGGTCTTACAACGATCACAACTGAAAAAGGCTTTCTTCCGATTCTCAGGATCAACAATTCTACGTTTCCGGCTTTTAATCTTAGGTGTAAAAGTTGAATCCATGATGAGTTAATTGTGATAAGAACTATTGGAAACGATTACAAATGGTGGTTAAATCAATGAGAAGCAGTTGTATTTGCATATATAATCATTTCCGAGGGCGCTTATCAGTGATAACCTCAAATGGCCGTCGGGGGCTGGACCATATTTACCCGTTATCGTGTATATGCAGTATATGCAGTACTATAAATCTATATAATGATAATGGTGAATCTACAATTTCGATTGGTTAAGAGAAAGCCTGATAGCAGATTCAGCCATTCCTAATCCTTGAGCAAACCCAGTTCCACCAGCTCCATAGTTATGGACCACTACATTTCCTGCAATATTTTGACGTTCTATTCTAACACCAGATTTTCTACTAGGTCTAAAAGCTGATACCACTCTCAAAATTTCAATATCGTTGATAGTTTGACCGGATTTTAAATACTGAGGGAAGTATTTGGCAATTCGGTTCAAAATATCTTTGGTTTCTGTACCCAAGATATCCATGTTCCAATTGTTAGGTTGATAGAATCCTCCTAAAATTACTTCATCTTTAGTCCCCGGTCTCTTAATCATATAAGTGGCTGAGGATTTCTTCCAACTAAGTCTGGTTTCATTAATATGTGGTGCTTTAGCTATGACTACTTGGGCCCTAATAGGAATCACATCCGAATCTTCTACTCCTTTAAGGACTCTTGAACCAATTCCGGAACAGTTAAATACCACTGTATTTGGAGCAAATAATTCATTAATATGTCCAACCTCTTTAATGATGGTTTTAACCTGTTTCGAACTTACGTATTCACTTAATGATTGTGTAAATGTTGGAGCATCAAATACCCAGGTTTTATACTGGATTCCGAATGCTTGTCCTTCAGGATACTCTTCCTTTGGTAAAACTCTGTAATACGGAACGTAACTCTTAAAGGCATCTAATCTTGTGTCATCTGGCTTTTCTTCCCAGAATTCATTGTTAATGGTTTGATCTAATCCACATTTAGGCCCACCAAGTTGAGTCTGTAATTTCTGAAGATTAGTGAAAGTGAACTTACTGTAGAATTGAATATTTTCGTCCTTATCCTTAACACATGCGACAGTGGCTCCAGCATAAGGAGAAGCATAACTGTGGGACATATCACCAGGAACATGTTTTGCAACAATAGTAATGTTCTTTGAGGGAACTCCTCTTTCCAATAAGAGGTAAGCCGTATAAAGACCAACAACTCCTGAGCTATTTGATGTTAGTATTAAGAGTCTGGTAATGCTTAATGATGGTGTTATTTGACATACCCTAAAATAACGTAATTTACCATTATGATGCTTGATGTGTGATTACTTACTAAGTGGAATCCTTATCTTTTTTATACAGTCAATGCTAGGAACTGTGAGGAACCGGAACTCGGAATGACGCCTCGATGATTTCCGCTTCTTTATCATTTCCGGTCAACACATTTTTTTTTTTATTGCAATTGGATACGATCAAAAGCGAAAGCCGTTTAGAGATTGGGGAACCTACATTCCGTGTGCTATTGTTAGAGCGTTTAACTGGCTGAAAAGAGAAATCATATGTTTTCTTATCTGATATCAGGTGGATTGTTCAAAGATATTGATACGGGATCTGGTTGAGAGGTGTAAGGCTTCAGCAGTTCCAATCCTTTGTACCACGGTAGAAGAACTTGCGACCACATGATCATCATTTGATACCTTCCAACTCCACCATCTACACACCAAATCATCTACACATCAAATCATCTACATACCAAATTCATCTAACAAATCGTCTATTGAAATGCTCTACTTACTCCTACGTCATATACAAAATTACCCAAAGTTACAATATCATAAACCGGTAACCCAGTAGCTTCATGTATAGCACTTCTATGCATGGCCATATTAGCACATTCAAGAACAATACAACCAATATTTTCATTTTCAGTTACTAATTTATTAGCTGCATCAAGTAAAGATTTTTCATGAGCTTTGAAATCATAAGGAGTAGAAGTTCTAATGAATTGATCAAATGATCCACCCTTTGCAACTCCAACAATTGGTGTATCGAGTGGAGCTCCAGTTCCTTTGAGGTGAGTAGCACCAAGAACATCACCATCAAATGTAATTACCCCAGCCCTAGTGCCAGGCTCACATAAGCTATTAGCTAATGGAATCTGTAATAAAGATGAAGTCCCAATAGGGATTTTAGGGAATTTCTTTTGAAGAATTGGATGAATGGCCCCTAAGAATCCACATGAAGTAACAATAGCAACGGCACCTTGATTAATTAATTCTTCAGCAGAGTCAAGCCATTTTTGAATAAATTCTTGTCTATAATCATTTGAAGATGACACAACTTCATCAACGGTAGATCCTACAACATTCTTAACTTTAACGGGAATATCCCAACTATCTAATGAGGCAACATCACCAGCAGGTCTAGCGAAAGTTGAATCCACTTTAAGGATACCTAAGAATCCTTTTTCTTGAGTCATGTTTTTGTACTGGTTTAAATCTGGTTAATATGGTAAATAATAATCTCCTCATTTAAAGGGTTATTATGTGTTCTTATACTGAAATAATGATGGCTGCGATAACAGATTTCCGTTCATGCATCATTCTCGGAATTCAATTGATTTTCGGGATCGTGCATGATTTTTAGATTTCTTGGTTTGAAACAACGGGATTATGCCCATGTTCAATCCCGAGATGTTAAGATCTTATCAATTGATCTCTTATCCACTTATATGTTCTCGATTGATATCTTATCAATTCCCATCAGTCTTATCAGTGAACAATTCAGGAAACCTTCTCCTACGTAACTTCTCTCCATACATTAACGTAATTATGCAACACAAGAATCCGAACCAAATAATCCCTGCTGAGATGGTTGAGGTCCATCCAATACCAATTCCTTCTACCGATGGTAACACACTCCCACTAGCCACAGATGTCCATAGAAATCTTAGGAAATAACTATTGGATATGGAATCACCTGCCATCGTAGGCATTGAATCAATACAATAACTATTGACCGATGGGAAACACATGGTTTGGGAAAATCCATTGATAAACATCATAATGATTGGTAAGGCTTTACCACCAAATCTTTTTTCAATTGACCATCCATAAAGTAAAATTGATATTGGTAATGAACCACCAAAGAAAAATATCGATGCTCTTAATCGATCTTCAGGGATTCTTTTACCTCTCTTTTTAATATAATACTTGACGGTATAATCAGAATATTTCCCACCAGCAACACTTCCCGCAAGGTATCCAATTCCGGGGGGAAGATAGTATAACGCAGAAATTATTGATGATTCGATATTAAATCGATCATCTACCACATATCTTAACGGGGTAAGTAATGCATACATATTATACATGATTGTAGAACACATTAAAGATGCTAATAATACCGTTTCATATCGGGTGATGACAATGACTCTCAAAATGTTAATCTTATAGAATTTGAATTTCTTACCAGTTTCCTTTTGATATTTAAATAATTCAAGATCAATTCCAGTCTCTGGGAGAAAAAAAAATGAAGCTATTACCACAATAGCACCTAAACCTCCAAGAATTATAAAGATAATTCTCCATGTAGTATAATTGACCAATACCCCTCCTAGTAATGCAGATATAGAGATCCCAAATTGGGACCCCACTAATATAATCCCCATGGCTCTTCCTCTTTCAACTGGTATATAAATATCACTTATAACAGTAGCCCCTAAAGAGAAGAAAGCAGTTCCAAAGATTGCCATCATGGCTCTAAAAATGTAAAACATGGCCAAATTTTGGGCTTGACTAGTTAAAAATGATCCTATGGTATATCCTAAACTGCAAATAATCGTGGTCCATCTTCTACCATAGATATTAGCAACTGGTGATGAAATACATGGGGATATAGCCATCATCACACAATACACACTGTTAGATACATTAATGATAGTACCGGTCGTATTGAAATCAGCAGCTATTTCTGGAATGGCTGGAAGGAACATGGTGGTACTGATGGGTGATAGAAAACATGCTATGGATACAATGAATAAATAAAGGGATTTTTGTCTTGGTGTATATCTGTCTTGAGGAACCTTACAATCAGATTCTGATGCTGATCTAGAGAGGGCTTGTTCCTCTATAGACCCTATGTCATCAACACTCTGTTTAGCTACAGGCTTCTCTTCCTTTCCACTCATGATGTTCTTGATGAATTTTACTTTTGACTTGTCAATTTTTCCGTTATTATAACTCTTCGGAATGTTGCAATCATTTGTCCCTTCGGACATTGCGCCCAGGTATCTTCCACAAATATCCTTTGATAACGACCCGTATAGGTTGAATGGTTATGTTTCGAGCCCCGTATTATATGGATGTGTTGAGTTGAAGGTAGCAGGGTAACTCGGATAGCATTATCTAGACCTTGATGGAACAGGTATGTTGAAGCAGATGGTGAAAATTTGACTTGATCAAGCCACCGGATTGCGACTGATTTTACTTCAGTAGAAACCGGACTTAAGCTGCAGTCGGTGCTACCGTGAGACGGAATTCACCAATGGTGAGACGGGATTCACTAATGGTGACACGAGCTTCACTGTGAATGGACCACTCAAGAATAGGTTATGGAAACGGCAAGTGCATCAGGAGTAAGGATGTTACCTCTAGTTATATAAGTTTCCATAATCCAATCACTCATTTTGTTTTGCAGCAATTGTACAAACCAATTCCCATGTCTTGTTCCTCTCTTTATCTGCTGCAAACAACCTCACCATCACCGCACACTGCCAGTTTTTTCGCAGCTGCAACCGCAAATTTCATCATTTTCATGTGAGGATTATCTCACAACTATAATCTTACTCCACATTATACCCTTTACCCAATCATCCGATTGACCATCAACACCATGTCAACCAAATCCCTGAACTCGTTGTATCGGGAAAAGACATCTAAGCTTCTATCTAAAGCTTACGATAGAGCACATGCACTTGCCAAAGAGCATTCAGGTCAAAATCGTGGACTTGCTGCTGGAACTGCTGCTACATTTTTAAGTATGGGGATTGAAAAAATTAATCATGATGATTCAGTTGAATATTCTGAAGGAGAAATCGAAGCGATTAGAGATATGGCAGAATCAGCAGAGGATGAATCGTCACAGAAATCAGGGCATGGACATCATCATTTCATTGATCGATTTTTAGAAAGAATGGTAAGACATACCATGGATGATGGAACTGCTGATACTGAAGCATTAGAAGAAAGAATCCTGGATAAAAGTAGAACTACTAGGCCTAGTCTTTCTATAAGGATTTTGGCATCAAATTTTAAAAAGTTGAGTTCTAAAATGACGGGATTCTTTGCTCTTCAATATGGAATTATTCATATAATTACTTGGAGAAGACCGACTAAAACCTTGTGTTTTTTATTTGCTTATACGTCAATTTGTATGTGGCCACATCTTGTATTGGCATATCCATTGATATTCTTAATTGTAGGAGTATTGATTCCAGGGTATGTTTATTGCCATCCAATGAATGATCATGAATTTATTAAAGTTAAGAAGAGAGGACAATCAATATGGGATTTTTTCACGGAACTGGAAAGTACTAGTATCATTGATGATATTGTTAGTGATGAATATTTGGGACATCTAGAAGAAAACGAAAACATGTTACAGCCAGTTAGTTCCAGGTCATCCGATTCATCAATTCTATTCTCTTCTGTACCAAATAACGGTCGTAGATCATCATTTTCAACTACTCCTAATACCATAAATACTCCACAAGAGTTAGAAGCTCAACAAGAAAAGAAGTCACATACTAAGAAAGTAAAGTCTCAAATGAATTTATTAATGAATATGAGAGACTTACAAAATTTAACTACAGATGTGTTAAAAGGAATGGATAAAGCTGAAATTCTTTGGTGGGATCTTGCTTGTTTTAAAGATGAAAAATTATCTACGCTTATATTTTATGGGCTTATAATTGCTACTACTATAATTGTGGTGTTTGGGAGATATATTCCCTGGAGATTAATATTTATCCAAACTGGTTGGGCAGCTATCTTATTATGTCACCCTAATAGTAAAAAGTATATTGTGGCAATGAAACCTAAGAAGAGTAAAAATCCTCCTACATTACCACCAAGACCTAAACCGGTCGATCAAAAAGACCTGGTCGTTGGCAAAGGACCATTTGAAAGAAAAGATATTATTGTTGATGATTCTCCCGAAATAAGATTTGTTGAAGTATTTGAATTACAATGTAGATCCCCATCAGGAAGATCCTATGAGTTTTATAATTATTCTACCAAATTATTTGATGTACGAGACCACATCCGGTTAAGTGGGAAGACCCCAATTGGTGTAGATCATTTATCAAAGGTGTCACCTCCAAAAGATTGGAGATTTGAATTGAGCTTTGCTAATACCTGGGCCATTGATAAAGATCCAGAACAATTTCTTCTTCAAAGAGGATTAGTGAATGAGGATGTTTTCCATGTCAAGGATGATACCTCCGAGGGATGGATATATGATAATCCCAGAGCAGTACCTGATCTGGATTATATTTTTAGACGGAGAAGACTTTTTAGAGAATGTTTCCGATATGGGAGAGATCCTAAAAGACCGGATTTGTAGACGGGTGTAGACCAAACTACATATAGAGAAGTCATAGTGGCAAAATGTTTTGGACATCCACAAGGTATATAGAATACCCATATAAGACAATAACTTGTATATGATGATCCAGTTGGATCAAATCATGTTGATAACTTTTTCTCTGGTTCTCTATGAAGCTTCCGCACTGAAAAATATCACCAACCCAAAAACACGTACCCCATAATGGAATCGTTCGCTACTAGAGTACGAACCTTTGATGCGTTCCCCAAGGTGGACCAGGAGCATACAGTAAGGTCAGCTAGAGGATCTTTATCAACGGTCGTAACAGTCTTTTTAACACTCGTGATCGTATGGGTGGAAATTGGTGGGTTTCTTGGTGGCTACGTTGATCACCAATTCATTTTAGACAATCAAGTTCATGATGGACTTGCTATAAATATGGACATGATTGTCGCTATGCCGTGTGAATTCATTCATACTAATGTGGTGGATGTCACTGATGATAGGTTTTTGGCGGCTGAGTTATTGAATTTCGAAGGATGTCATTTCTTTACTCCACCAATGTTTCTGATCAATAATGAAAACGATGATCATGAAACTCCTGATTTGGATCATGTGATGCAAGAGAACTTAAGGGCTGAATTTAATGTAGCCGGTGGTAGATTTAACCAAGGAACTGGATCTCCAGCTTGTCATATTTTTGGTACCATCCCAGTTAATCAAGTCAATGGAGATTTCCATATAACTGCTAAAGGGTTGGGGTATAGAGATCGTCTGTTTGTTCCTTATGAAGCTCTTAACTTTTCTCATATCATATCGGAATTCTCCTTTGGTAACTTTTATCCTTTGATCAATAATCCTTTGGATTTTACCGGGAAGGTCACTCATGAACCTTTACAAGCTTATAAATATTTTGCAAAAGTGGTACCTACAGTTTACCAAAAACTCGGAATAGAAATCGACACTAATCAATATTCCCTTACTGAACAACATAAGGCATTTAAACAAAGACCAGATGGAAGGCCTGAACAAATCCCTGGGATCCATATTAAGTATGATTTTGAACCCATCAAACTTCTCATTGCTGAAAAAAGAATCCCATTCATTCAATTTGTTGCTAGACTTGGGACCATTATTGGTGGACTTCTTATAGTAGCAGGATATTTGTTCCGAATGTATGAGAAATTATTGAAGGTCTTATTTGGGAAGAAATATGCTGAGAGAAGTACAGAGAAGAAACAGGGAGGGTTATTGGAGAAAAGTCAACATCATTCTCAGTAGCATTGAGAGGTCTCAGTAGCATTCTCAAATGTCAATTTTCAATGTCCTCAGTTTTTATCTTTATCTTAGCTCATTGTATGTAGATAATAGTAAATGTCGCATAGGTGCGGGATCTGAATGCCTAAATCTCTGATAACTGAAAACTCTCAAACACTATAAAAAGAACTGTTCATTTATGTTGGCTAACTAATATGACTAGTACTAGTAGTAATACTGCAAAACGACCTAATATAACCAGGTCAAGAAAAGGATGTCATAATTGTAAGAGACTAAAAATCAAATGTGATGAGAACAAACCTAAATGTTCCTATTGTGTCAAAACTGATACTGATTGTGATTATTCCATGAAATTAACTTGGGGTGGTAGACCTTACAAAGATGCTACGAAACGGAAGAATGATGGGTTCATAGGCAAAACAATATCATTTGACAATGATCACAAACCAGTGCTGAAAAAGAAAAAGACTTCCACTGTCCAATTTGTTAATCTGAATCGGACCCCAGTGATGGCCCAAAACAGTAATGATATCAATGACACCAATAACATCAAAACAGGTGTAACCAGTGAAACTGCTAACCAAGCCCTTAAATCCAACTTCCCTGGTACCCTGAAGCCAGACGATTCGTCATTTCGTAATTTCTTTGTTCCCGTGACCCCAGCAGATCTGGCTCAAACTGTACTTAATTCAGCATTAATAAATCAACGAAATGATCCGAAATTACTGAACTTTCAAATCAAGAGCGAGTCCAGTGGTCCAGAACTTTCCCAATCACCAGCATTTCCTTCATTATTAGCAGGTGTTCATGATTCTGACCTCGATAAAATATCTTCACCGCCGTCATTTACTACCCCTAATGGAATTTCCATTCTCAGTCCATTTAACGGAGCTCAACATGGCGACCCTGTACCCCAAAATTTCAGTCTTGATAATAACAAGTCTGATACAAATGCTTCCTTTAACCATCCTCATCCCCATTCACAGGATCACGATCATGATCAAACCCAACAAGATAATTCCATTCATCAACCCCAAAAATACCACAACCAACCTAACCATTCCGACCATAATCGTCAATCTTACAATACCCATGTTGACACCAACCAGCACCGTTCTCAAGACAATGATCTTGCTAGTGGAAAGAATAACTTTGCCCTCTTGTCTGCTAGTGTGCCTGACCTTTCAGTTGGAATCGAAAGCTTATCTAATGCCCTAGATAGAGTGGCAGACGGTGGACATCAATTCAGTGTCCAAAACTCTGAATTGTTTAATAAATTCATTGCATCTAATACTGATAGAAAATCACCCCTGTTATCGGCTGCTGGTGAAGTCGATTATTTATCCCAATCCTTCCCCCTTGATAATACCACATCACCTGATAAAAGTACCATGTTTTCTCCTATTAATCAAATGAACGATGAATTTCTTAATAATTATTCCACGGATTTGGCAAAGGTTGACGCATCTTTCCCTAAACCTAAACCTAACTTGGTACCTGATTTCGTTACCTCCAATCCATTATTCTCGTCTCTTTTGAACGGTTATAATCATTCAAAAGCTCTGAGACGTATAAAACTTATTGATGAAGATGAGGAGAACGAAGATGAACAAGATCCGTTTGACGATTCACTTGCTTTAGATCTTGATAGTAGTCCTGGTTCTTCAATCTCACGTCATATTCATTACAATCTAGAGACCATAGAACCACCTTTATTACCACTACCGGAAATTCTTATCCAAGTCCCATACTATAGACAGTTGATGCATTTTTGGGTAGATGTAGCAGCTGATAATTTAGTAGCAGCACCCTCGCATATTTATAAAGACAACCCATTTAAAGTTCTTTTACCTCAAATGGCCATGGAATATCCAGCAATTTTGACCACTATTTTAGCATTTGCTGCTACTTCAATGGCTCTGATAACTGGTAAACAAGTTTCAGAAGAAATTGTTTCTCAGTTAATTGCTAGATCTTGTAATGTTTTATTGAAAATGTTAAAAGATAAAGATGAAGCCACCTCCGATGGAACTTTAGCTACGGTTCTATTACTTTCGTGTTATGAGCTGCTTAATACAAATAACTTTGAAAGACATAGAGCTCATACTTTAGGGGCTAGACAAATTATTATGGCTAGAAAACTAAAACTTCCTATGAATGAAGAGGAAAATTTAGATGGGTCACCGGATTCTTCTAGTCTGACAAAATCGTCTTCCGGTGAATTAGAAAGTAATATAGCATATTTTTTAATGAGATGGTTTGTATATGTTGATGTTATTGGAGCATTATCAGCCACCAAAAACTCCCAATTCTATTTATTAAACCAAATTGATGGTGAAGAATATTCTGCAGTTGAGTCAATTGATCCTCAAACTAGAATGGATTCGTTTGGAAATATATCTGATCCTAAACGAGATATTGATTATCTTCTTGGATTTGATATCAAATTCTTACCAGAATTGACCGATATTGTAGTATTGATAAGAAAGGTCAATAACTATTTAGCACTTCCTGGTACTGATAGTTCCGTTTTACCAATAGAAATCATCACTAAAGCTTTGGAGGTTAGAGCTAATATTACTGAAGCCTTTGAAAGAGGTGAAGCTAGAAGACAAGCCAGAATTGAAAAAATCAATAATGTATTTCAAGATGATATTTCATCAGAAACTTCAAGATCTAAAACCACTACCAAAAAGTATGAGAATCTAATTGAACAAGACAATATTTTAAGATGTACTAATAAATTTTTTTGTGATATGGGACTTTTAAATCTATATAGAAGAGTGTTAAGAACCCCAAGAGAATCACCGGTTGTTCAAAGATTAGCCAATGGAATTGGTAGGATCTTAGAGAATAACATCACCTCATGTTCATCAGCTGAAATATGTTCAATTTTTTGTCTATTCTGTGCTGCTTGTGAGACATTAGATGAACATATGAGAGATTTATTTAGAGCTAGATTTACTGCTCTTACAGAGATGGGGAATGTTAGTGCTGTGAAAAGTCTACAGATTATGAATAGATGTTGGGACACTGGTGAAGATTGGATAGAGGCATCTCAATTCCTTAACATTGATATAACGTTGTTGTAGTTCATGTAGTATTTGTAATAATATTATTCCTTGTCTATCATACACCACAAGTAAACTTCCTACCGCACCCAAATGCTAACGCACCACTGAAATGTTTGACGCATCAGAATCTTACCGCATCGTAACGCATCAGAATCCTAACGCATCACCATCGCGTTTTGAACTGGAAAATCTCTAGAATTACCTCTACACCTAACGGTTAAAGCAGAGTAGTAGCTATGGTGGAGAAGTTACAGGAAAAGCTACTGGTTAAACCAGATGGCTTTGATGAGCTTAATTCTCTTGTTCAGAATATTCTTAAAGAATCAGGACTAAGTGAAAATCAGCAGAGTGTCATGAAGAAATGTCTTGCCTATCTTAAAGTCCATGAAAGTGGTCATTGGTTCTGTGATCCTTATTTATATCCAATAGCATCACACGTTTTGATTCTTTTCTCTTTTCCTGAACAAGTTCAAACCAGTTGGATTAGACCCGTTATTGCTTCTTGTATCCTCCAGTGTTCTGATTGTTGTAAAGGGTTTGGTAATGGGAAATATAATCTTTATAAGACATTTGCTGTAGATAGAAAGATCCCAATCTCTAGTGTTAAACAAGTGATCTATGGAATAGTGGATTGGGAAATAACTTTGATAGAACCTAAAATAACTGAGTTGGCGGCGAAGGTTCTGAATAATACTGCTATGAATGATGCTGATATTGGAGAGATCACTAATTGTATTCAATTCTGCTTAAGTGATGCCAATTTATTTCGGAGGAGTAAAACCATAAAGGATGCTTTTCACACAATTTGGAACTATCAAAGATCTACCAATATTGGTGTATCTAGTAACACTCTAACTCCAGGACTCGTTTATTTAATGTTTGAATCCAATAAACTTTCATTAACAGTATCTGAAACCATATCCACAAATTTACAAGGGGATAACTTTGATAATGGAGTAGTGGATGAGTTTTCTAACTATATTTATGCTATTCAGAATGAAAAGTATTATAATGAAGATTTCTGTTGTAATTTTTGGAGAGTATGCAATTTGATCTTATCCAAATGTGATCCAAATTATTTCATTCAACTGTTCAATGCTCCTGTTGATATCGAAATAAGATCGAAAGCTGATGCAATAAGGTATTTCCTGTTAACCGAAGTGATGTGTAATCATTTAAGAGCTTCTGTAAATAAACCTTTACCGGATCTTTTAGAGTTTTTACGGCTTTTTTGCCAAAGATTTGAATTTAAGGCTTGGATGTATATAAGTCCTACCTCATTTGCAAACATCATTGATTATGTCATGCAAAACAAATATTTTCCATTATTCTTTTCAAATAATAGTCCGAGAGTCACCCTGTGCATACTTTGGGTAGTTCCATTTTGTGATTCATTAAAAGATTCTATGAGGACTACTGCTGTTTCTCGGATAATCACTTTTCTAATGTCTAATAGAATTTTCCAACAGGTTAACTCAATTGATACAAAAAGATCTATCATATCCATTTGCTTGGAGATCTTAATCACAAGCTTCGATCCTACAAAGTTAGATATTGATTCTCCCTCATTAGAATTAGAAATCCTTGCTAAAAGAGATATACGATTAATAGTAGATTCATATTCACTGATATTTGTTAATTTGATATTCCAAGATTCCACATTCACTGAGGATTTGAGTGGTTTAAAGTCCAAGTTAAATCACTTGACAGAACTTTGTTTTAAATTTGATCTACTGATTTTGAGTTCAAATAGTTTAACCCTTCAAAACGGGAAAAAGCCTAAAATCTTTGATACATTCCCAGTATTATGGTCTAATATCATTACAATTAACCTTTCATCTACTCAAGGTCTTGTGAAATCTATTTTCACTAGTTTCACTAATGCTTGTAAAATCATAAAATTCATTCCTAAGAAAGCTGAACATGTAGATAAAGAATTAATTCCTTCATTTAAAAAACATAATGAACAAGTTGAGTTGATTACTGGGAAAATGATTTCAATGATGGATAAAATCAGTATGCTGGATGTATCGTTCTTGTTGGCCATTTTTGAGAATGATAGTTGTCTGAGTGGATATTGGTCTTGTTTATTTTCTAATGTTCTTTCTCAAAGTGGGTTGAGTATTATTTATCAAGCATTTGATGTTGAAGGAAGGTTTGAAGGATTACAAATCTTATTAGCAAAGTACCTCCCACAAGCTTTACGAGGAGTCACTGAAAATGTTAAATGTTTAACCAATTTAGGGGCTTATGAATCATGTCCAAAAGCCGTAAGACTTGTAATGGATGTATTAAAAGCATTGACTGAACCAGCAACTGGGGTTTTAGCTTCTGAAACCACAAAAGTTTACGCTAAAGATGAATTACTTGAATTGTGGTCTTGCTGTTGGGACTTTTTGGTTATGCTTTATAGAAAAACATTATATTGGGCCACCCTTTATCATTCCGGACAATTAGTTGAATTCACCAGAGACACTTTGGATTTAAGTCATTTGCTTTTGGATTCATACAGGATCGTAGTAAGTTATGTTGATAAACCAGGAATTGATCTTCAATTAGCCCTGCAAATTTTAAGTGTGTTCAATAGTATTATTGTTTGGTTAAGATTAGGGGATATGTCATTATTAAATTCATGTGTGGATCTTGTTTTCAAAGGGTTTGATCTAGCTGAAGAAGCTCATGTTCCTATAAAAAAGGATTTATTAATTCTGTTTATTAAATATGGAGCTAGGGCTAAAAAGTTCAATAATCGTTTAACTCAACAACAAAGAACTAATATTCTTGCTAAAGCTAGAGAAATTGATAATGATCTTGTTGATGAAATCTTACTAGAAATTGTTCTTTCCCACAACAAAGGATTAGAACTGACTGGTAAAGAAAGCTCCCCTGATAGTGATTCAAAACAACCTGGTAAGCAGCAAAAGATCACCAGTTTTGGAACCATCAGTAAATCAATGCCTGCCCCAAATATTCCTCCCTCAAAAGAACCTAAAAGTTCAACATTGGATTCGATTAAAGAACAATTGAAAAAACAAAGATTTGGCCCTGCTAGTTCATCTAGTGCTCCTGTGGCTCCCCCACGTCCTCCAGGATTTAATCCAAAGAAACCAGCTGTTATTGGAAGATCATTAAACAGTTTAAAGAAGAAGTCTCATGACAGCTCAGATGAAGAAGAAGGTGATAATGATGATGATGTTGATACATCTGACCTTTTCATAGAGAAGAAGAAGGATAAACCGAAGATTGTTGAAATTGATATGAATGGCCGCCCTGTTACTAAAATGGCTCGTTCTAAAGCTGTAGATAATCAACAACTTGAACAACAGAGAATGCAAATGCGTCTTACGGTTGATCTAAAAGGTATGTATCATAGAATCTTGAAATGGAATTATAATAGCCTTGAATATCCAGGAAAAGATCTTTTACCCCAAGAAGAAACTCAAAATACTTTCCAAGATGCCAGAGATTATAGTAAAACTATGGAACCATTATTAATGCTTGAATGTTGGGCTGGAATTCAATCGTCTAAAGAACGAGGCCAAGAGATTCCATTTGAAGTTTTCATTGGAACTAGGTATTCTTGTGATGGTTTCTTTGATTTAAACTGTACTATTAAGAAATCCACAATTGCTGAAAGACAATTAACTGAAAGTGATTTAATTATTTTAGGGTCATTGGATGCTAATAAGGTCCCTAGAGAACAATTAACTTCATATTTAAAAGCACCTACTTCCGTCACTTGCCTTGCTAAAATCAATTTAATCAAATCTGTTAACTCAGAAGTGGCTGACGTAACTATAAGAGTAGCTTCTACAGGGCCTATGCTTAGTAGTCTTAGTCCTAGAACTAATTTATTTGGAATGAAAGTAATGAAAATGATTACCATAGAAAGAGAATATTCATCGTTGAAAGGATTGGAATATTACGACTTATGTGATGATATTTTAAAGGCTAAACCTTCTGAACCAATTGAATTACCGGAGACCGAAATTAAGAAAACTATGTCAACTTATAAATTGAATCATTCACAAGCTAAAGCAATTTTGGGGACTGATAAGTCTAAAGGGTTTTCTCTTATTCAAGGTCCTCCTGGTACTGGTAAAACTAAAACAATCTTGGGAATTGTAGGGTATAACCTACAACAAAAAACTGATGATAATCTGGCACCTACTATCAAAGCATCTAGTGAGAAAAAGCAGAGTAAAGATGATAAAATCTTAATTTGTGCTCCTAGTAATGCAGCCGTTGATGAATTGGTTTTAAGATTAAAAGATGGAGTTCTTAATTCTTCAGGACAATTAATTTCTCCTAAAGTAGTTCGTCTAGGAAGAAGTGATGCTGTTAATTCAGCTGTTAAGGAATGCACCTTGGAAGAATTGGTCGATTCTAAATTATCATCCAATGTCGTAGATAACGGGTTAGATAATACTTTGAAACAAGAACATATCAAATTAACATCTGAACGGAAATCGTTAATTGAAAAGAAACGTAGTCCAAACTTAACTGGAAATCAATTAGAAGATCTTGAGAATAAAATTAGAGATATTACTAAAAAGAGACATCATATATCTCAAAAATTAGATGAAGATCGTGAAAAAGTTTCCATTGCTTATAGGACTAGAGAAATTGAAAGACGTCAAGTTCAAGCTAAAATTTTAAACGAAGCTCAAATCATTTGTTCTACTCTTTCAGGATCTGCTCATGATTTCTTAGCTAGTTTATACATGCAATTTAATAAGGTTGTTATTGATGAAGCTTGTCAGTGTATTGAATTATCAGCCATCATTCCCCTTCGTTATGGATGTCATCAATGTATTATGGTTGGGGATCCTAACCAACTTCCACCAACAGTTCTTTCCCAATCAGCTGCTAGTTATTCTTATGATAGAAGTTTATTTGTAAGGATGCAAACTACAAATCCGAATTCGGTTTATTTATTAGATATTCAATATCGTATGCATCCATCTATTTCGGTATTCCCTAGTAAATCCTTTTATGATGGGAAATTAAAAGATGGTGAAAATATGGAATCTAAGAATTCAAGACCATGGCATAGTATGGCCCCATTACTCCCATATGAATTCTTTAATATTGTCAGTTCTCATAGTCAAAATGACTTTTCAAAGTCATTATTTAATACGGCAGAGGCTACTGTTGCACTTGAATTGGTAGAAAATTTGATGAATATTATTCCTCAGGCTGAATTCAGTGGGAAAATTGGGATCGTTTCTCCTTATAAAGAACAGATCAGAGTTATTAAGCAAACATTTATTCGAAAATTTGGAGCACCTATATTAAATGAAATCGATTTTAATACTGTTGATGGATTCCAAGGTCAAGAAAAGGATATTGTTATCATGTCATGTGTTAGAGCTAATGAAGCTGGTGGGGTAGGATTTTTAAGTGACACTCGTCGTATGAATGTGGCTCTTACTCGTGCAAGGTCAACATTATGGGTTTTGGGTAATGCTCTGTCATTATCAAGGAATAAAAACTGGTATAATTTAATTGAAGATGCTAAATCTAGAAACCTCTTTATGGATGCCTACCCTAGATTTTTATCAAATATGAGCCTGGAAGCATCTGGAGTTACTACCGGTGATATGAATTCCAAGAAGAAGAAGAAAAGCAAAAGCAAGAGTAAAAGCCCAGTTGATAATAATGACTTCAACAAGGGTAACCAAGCCAATGGAAATCATCACAATGAATATTCTTCTAGTACTCCTGCTAAACGTACTATATCTGAAGATGAGGATGAAAACGTTAAAAAGCAGAAATCTGACCCAAGTTCAAGACGTTCTAGTAACAACAATACCCCTAATGACAGTTCAAGCTCTAATGCCCCAAGTGGTAGCACTACCCCCAATATTAACCCTACCAGTTTAAATGGTTCCAATAATGGTTCAAATAATACCGAAAACCAAAATTCCAACCCTCCAGTTCAACCAAGCAAGAGTGGTGTTTTACCTCCTCGACCTCCCTCTAATCCTAATCCTGGAATGCATAATTCTTCTGTTAGACCTCCAAAGAATAAATCAAAGTATAAAAAGACATCTTCTGGTATTTTTATCAACAGAAGAAGATAATCATTGATATTTACTTAATATTAATTTGTATATATTTTATTAATAAATAATTATATAAATAATTTTATTCATGTTATTCGCTCTTTACCTGCTTATTATGATTAGAATGGTCAATCGTTGTACCCTTACCGTTGTTATTGTCATTCACTTGATTTTTAATTATGACATTCTCAATTGCATTAGCATTTATATTGTAGAGATAAGACGACTGATTTGGAGATTCGGGATACTTCAAAAGTGGATTAGTATGGGGGATATTCTGCTCATATTCATGAGTTTCCTCCGTCAGTTGGGTCTTGATCTCTTGAGAAAACTTTGTTGTATAATAAGATTGTTTTTGAGAAAATTGAGGTGGCATCATAGTTAATGCTTTTATTAATCCATTAGCTTCTTGTTTTATCAATAGTCCCACAAAGTTTTCGGTCATATTATCGACTCGGTTTAAAGAATCACGATAAACCATATAAAGATAATCAAGGGCCTCAACTAATATTGAGCCTACCTTAGACTCGAAATCTTGATGGCTATCCACCAATATCAGTTCTAATTGCTTTTCTCGTTGTTCTACCACGTAACATATATCTTTCCAAGACTCAGAATATCTATGGTAAACAGTTGATGATTTACCTGTCTTGGCAGCTAATTCGGTAAATGCATTTTTCTTATGATCAAGAAAGGTCATGATTGGTTCAAGATCAACTTTGGTTGAAACCGTGTTTTCATTATCGTCTACATTGAGGGTAAATCGTTGCTTATCGGCTTGTTTTTGCTCCAAAAACGGTTTTATATAAGATTCGAATATTTTCTGGAGTTGATGTTTAAATCTTTCTGATTGTTTAAAACCAGTGGAGAACCCTTTATGATAAGCATCAGAGCCTTGCTCATGATCATATGCACTCGAGCGGTTAACCATACCTGTGGGATTGGTTGTGTTTGACGTGAAGGTAGGCTCATGACCACTTGGAATCTCATAGGCTTGAATTCCCATGTTAGCACCATTTTTCCCGTTATCGAATGCTGGCTTACCAACTGTTGCTGATAGCGTATCCGCCAGGGCTGGTTTTTCAATAGGTGACTGTTCAGTCACTTTATCATGTTTCACACCATTATCACTAATGTTTTGTTCACCTGAAAAGTTCGACGGTCTTTGAGTTTTAGAAACACCGCTTTGTGACCCAGCCCTCTGTGTTTTATAATGTTGCATAAAGGTAACATCGACAGGAATAGAATGAATCAATGATTCTGCTGCATTGTTATTAAGCCCATTTTGTTTTAACGATTCAAGAATAGCATCTCGACCATTATTATCCAACTCTTGAAAGGCTCTAACATATTTGGATGATTTACTTTCAAGAACTGAGCTGGTATCGGCAATTTCATTATGAAGTAACTTCTTCTTGGATTTTAAAAGAAGTAATCTGGTTTCTAACTCATTTATTTCTTCATCAAGAGCATTTTCATCGTCTAAAAGTTGCAGAAGTTTTGATCCATAACTATTGGAAGTACTTTTAATTGATGCAATTTTGTTTAATAAACGACTTCTCTTAACATCCCATTTCTTGAATCGTTTACACATAACTCGGTTATAATCAGCTTCCTTTTCATACAATTCATGTAAATAATATTGATTTTCCGATAATTTATGAAGATTATCTACTAAAATAGCTCGAACTCTCCCCAAATTGTCATTACCATTTTCTAGTGCTTGAGCATGTAATTTAATATTATTTCGTAGTTCATTTAATAAGATATTATAGTTTTCTTGTAAATATTGTAAAGGAGATTCTGAGCCACTTGGGTTTTGAATATCATATTCACCTGATATTTCAAGATTACTTATCATTGAGTCGACTAGTTCAGGTGAAGTGCCGGTAGATTGATGTAATGTGTCAGACAGAATGGGTTCCCGCTCAGTACTTAACGATCGGGAAGAGTGGTGCTTCGTTGGCGATTGTGTCGATACAGGAGATAAGGATGATTCTGCTTGTGGACCGCTCTTTGGCAAAATGGAGTGTTCAGGGATTTTAGCTAAGTCATTAGTATCATCTTGCTTTAGAAGTTCAGGAGATTGTGATGATAAGAATTCAGTAGGATCCAATTCTTCGTCATCAGAAGTACTGGAAGTGGATTTCATTGACTCTGCAATATTTGATAAGCCACTGACACCGGCATTACCAACCGTAGATGATAAGCTTATGGATTCAAATAGGCTGTTTGACTTGGAATTACCAGCACCAGACATCAATGTATAGATAGTTAATTGGGATTCAATGAGATAATATCAACTGATAAGATTCTCGCGCGATAACGCGAAAGGTCAGTGAGATGACCACTAGACGATAAGAGATGGACTAGGGATTCAAGAGGCTGATACAAGAACCATAGCCTGATACAAGAACTGTAGCTAAGAGCTATAGTTCTTGTAGCTATAGCACAAGAACTGTTCAAGAATGCTACCTCTATGAAACACTTGCAAAGCAGTTCACTGCACCCCTACAGATACACCACAGACAGAGTAAAACATACAGAGACGAACATACAGAACAGAACATACAGAACAGAACATACAGAACAGAACATACGGAGAACCTGTTGTGGTTGTAGACTCTCTCTGGATCTCTCCTTCTCATGAAACTATTTATTCATTATATAATATTCAAAGTCAAAGAAGAAGCCACTGATTTAGAATCCACTGCTCTTTTAAATTCATCAAAATTTAATCTCCCATCACCATCTTCATCAGCTTCCATCATAGTTTTATCTACAATCTGTTGTAACTCTTCCTCTTGTAAATTCTTTCCGACCATCATTTTCATTACTATAAATAATTCACCATTACCAATATACCCATCCTTATCAATATCATAAATTTTAAAAGCAAATTTAAGTTTATCAAGTTTTGAAGTTTTACCACTAAATGCTGATAATCCAGAAATAAATTCTTGGAAATCTATGGTCCCACTCCCATCTTCATCGAAAACATCCATCAATCGACTGGCTAATGGGTTACTAGAAATCCCTGGAATGGCAAGAAATTCATTTTTTTCAATTGTTCCTGATCCATCTTTATCAAGTTTCATGAATCTTTTTCTTAACCGATCAATTTCTGATCTATCAAAGTTGGTACCTTCAGTGAGGGTTTCAAGTAATGCTGAAGAATTAGCTCCCATTATGTATTGAAGTCAGTTGGGAATGTTATGACAGCTTTGCAGAATATTTTGTGATTGTAATAGCCTACTTGACAGGTTGCACGCAATTTCCAAATGATCGCGGTGAGAAAAAGAGTGAGGTGGACTTGGTGAGGTGGACTTGGTGAGGTGGACTTGGTGAGGTAGAGACTGAGTGAGTGAGTGAGTGAGTGAGTGAGTGAGTGGAAAACGGCATATATATTGTTATAAAATCATCAGTAAACTATTATGACCCTGACTCTATAAACGAGCCCCTGGAGCTAAGTGAGCCCCACCATCTAATGGAAGTACAATCCCATTGATATAGTTAGACTCTTTAGCACAAAGAAACATTACGGCATTCTTAAGATCATCTGGTACTCCTAATCTTTTTCTAGGATTTCCTTCAGTAAGCATATCCCCAGCCATTGAAATAATCCCATTGGACATTTTAGATGGGAAATATCCTGGTGCAAGAGAATTAACTGTAACATTTCTAGGTCCTAAAGTTACTGCTAACGATTTTCCTAAATGAGTAACTCCGGCTTTAGAAGCTGAATATCCATATACTCCTGCTGGGTCAAGTGACACTAATGATACAATAGATGACATGATAATGACTCTAGAAGGATCTTCTTCAGTACCAACTTCTTCTAAAAGCGGAGTGAACAATTGAATACAATTGAATACCCCAATGATATTTAAAGTCAATACTTTTTGCATAGCAGGAATTGGATGGTCTCCTAATTGAGCTCCCCAAGTGGCCCCTGCATTAGCTATTAATATATTGACTTTATCCACTTGTTTTTTGGTGGCTTCAAAAAACCGATTACATTCCAGTTCTTTTGAAAGATCGGCTGGAATAGCAATGATCTTACAATTGGTGTTACCAACATCTTTAGCTAATTTTTCTAAATGAGCTTGGGCTTCTTTACAAGCATCATCTTTTCTAGATGTGATTACAACGGTTGAAGCTCCATTGGATACAAATGCTTCAGCACAGTAAAGTCCTAAACCTCTGGTACCTCCAGTGATAACTGCGGTTTTCCCATTAACATTGAAATTAACCATTTTGTTAAATATGTGTTGGGTTAAAAATATTAGTATAATTGTCTGGTAAATTATCTGGTGAAAAATCTCCACTTATTTAACCTTTTAATCCCCACAGTTTTTGTGAGTGCGAAGCCGAGGGAATATCATATGAAATGGTTGCATTCATGCGACAATTGACTGGTGGTAGTTCGACTGGTGGTAGTTGGACTGGTGGTAGTTGGACTGGTGGTAGTTGGACTGGTGGTAGTTAATCCTATAGACAAATAAGTTCATCTGTCTCTACTTTTTCTACTGATTGTATAAGCTTGCACACTTCATCTCTTCTTTGGTTGGGTTGATTATCCCAACTCCAATTGCTGCAACTTCTACTTCTTTGGGGTTGCGAACTTTCTTCAAAGTTGCGAATTTTGCAACAATTTATATCTCATACTTTAAATATATTTCTACACACTATTATACATTTCTATTACTTTGTAATTCAAATAATAACTGTAATCCCGGAACCACTGGATTTGCAATAGAACAAATAATCTTATCATCATTACATAGCATTCTAATATCTTTCCCAACCAAGACTTGAATCAATTTATTAGTCCCCTTAACAAAGTCACTAATTGACCACACTTCTAAGGCTTCTTCACAAGCAATAAATAAATGATTATTTTTAAATGCTATGGATTTGGCTTTATAATCAAACCTTAATATAGTGAATCGTGATAATTTCCCATGCTTATTGACAAATATGGCACATTCGTTATAAGCCAATAGAAATTCAGAATTATTATTCAATTTAAACATTCCCATGGGTTTAGAATTAGTAGCATAGATTGATCTTCTAATGAGTTCAATCTCATTAGAATTAGGACCTCCAGTTACTTTTCGATTATATCCATCAATTCTCTTATTATCGGTGTAAGGAAGTTCTGGTATTGATCTAGGTAATAATTTATCTAATTCTAATACCTCAATTCCTTTATTGGTATGAACTGCAAATGTGCTATTAAATATTGATAATCCATAACAATCGGCTTGAACATAAAATCGTTTAACCACTTTAAATGAACTGAAAATTCCATTATTATCAAGTTCTGGTACACATACTTTAAAATTAGTAGCACCTGATGAATTACCCTTTTTAGTGGCATAAAATATCATGGTAATTTCTCTATGCTTCCCGATCTTAAATAATGATACTGGCTCATTAGTTAAAGTAATTCCGGTTATAGACTCTCTTTTCCCATAATAATAATTTATAAGAACATCTAAGGGGTAATAATTTAAACTATTACCACTTAAAATAATTACCAAATTTATTGATGGTAATACTGAAATCATTGAGCTACCAGTGATCAGGATTACTCTCTTCCATTGTTGAATCATATCACAACAATATACTCCTGTTGAAGTTCCAATGAAATAGTATTGACAATTATTATAAATGAATTGATTAGCACATTGAGTGGTACTATAAACAATATGTCCTGATGTATTAGCTAGCGAATAAATATCTCCTTTATAATCAAATTTTTGTAATACTGCTAAGGAATCCATTGACATCTTTTCTAATGGATCATGTTGAGTAATGGATTGAAGTTTAGAAATCTTATTAGACTCTTCATAAGCAAAACATGTATTACTTATAAGCTTTAAGCCATATGGTTCCACTTTAGATAATCTTAAACATAAATTAGATCTAGCTCTCATCAAATGTTCAATCCATAAATTTCTTTCTCGTTCATTTTTGGTAGAAAATACAAACGCATTATTTTTCCCATAACCACCATATCTTATCTTAAAAGGATAGACTGATTGATCTTCTTGGTCAACAATTAATTCATGTTTTGGACTTCCTTGTTGAGGCAGTTGGGTTAAAGTCTTAGTGATATTATTAAGTTCAATAGTTGGAGTTTCTCGTTCTTTTATTTCAACCAATAGGAATTCAACTGGTATAGGCCTTTCAACTACTCTATAATGAGGAAATTTATTCTTACCAACTTTAAATCGTTCACATATTAATAAATAATTATCTAACAAAATAACATGATGAATTGATGAATTGATTTTCAAATCTCCTTTCCGAGTCAAATCCCCTCGATAAAAAAATTTCCTATTCTCTGATGTAAAATTAATATTAGCAGTAGGAGTATTTCTTTTCCAATGAAGTTGACTTTGAATTCTTTTCAAGGCATGGATGTTATCAGCATGCAGTTTCATTTCATTTACTTTAGAACTAGTCTTCTTAATCCCATCAATAGCTTTGGATAATGATACATATTCTAAGTCTTGCTCATCATACTGTTTCATTATATCAGATAATTGTAATGGTAATTGTTGATAACGAGAATTAAAAGTACTTAAAAACAATAATGGACCATTGACTCGAAGGGTTTGAACTCTTTTGAAATTTCGAACACTCACATCAACCCATTGTTTAATGGATGGTAAATTAATTAATTCTTCAATCATGGGAACTGTACTCATGTATTTCAATAAAGCTGGTTTTGCTACTTGGGACCAATTTTGATAAATATTGGCAATGTCTGTTACATCTTTTATAAACTTCCCATTCGAGATTAAGATCCTTAATAGAGGTTCCATTAAAGATTTTTTATGGATTTGTAAAAGTTCTTTACCTGGATTTAAAACATCATCATCAAATTTATTTATCAGAACGATTTCATTTGAACTTAAGAGAAGTTTTACTGTTTTAATAAATTCAGGACCCACCAATTCTACAAAACAACTAGCTCGTTGAATGAATGTTTGTTCATACTTCAATAAATCAAATAAGAGTGATTGCTTCTTGGCTAATTCTTTATCAAAACTTTTAATATCATCAGCAGAAAGTTTCCAATGAGTAGCCCAATCTTCCCCTAAAATGATTTCATTAATATTAGTTTGCCTAAATTTTAATTCATAATCAATTACTCGGTTAAGGTAGCATCTAGATGATAAACATCTCAATTTCATATCATTAGCTTTTAATTCGTACTCATGATGTTTGTCATAGCAATAACAATCAGTCAAATCAACCAACACTCCACTTACTGGAGTATGTTCATGCAATATTACCCCAGGGTTAGCTTTAGTACCTCTTGTGGTAGCATCGTTGTCCTTTCCTGGGTCTGGTAATGCCTTCTCTCCGTCTTCCCCTGGAACAGTACCATAATCAAATGATAATGCTTGGGCTTTTAAAAGAGAACGAATAATTTGATCCACATTATTTCCAATTGTATCTAAGGAAATATCACGTCTATGGAATACCAAAAGTTTTATCAATGCTTTTTTGAATTCCTTCTTCAGAATAAACAGTTCATGTAGCCAAGTTTTGATCTTTAAACACCATTCAAATATGGTTCTTAAAGACCATACATTTGGACATTCAGCGAAATGTCTGCTAACCAAACTAGATGAAGCAAATGGTAATTTAGGAAGATCCAAAGGTACTGGTGGTAACTCATCATTTTTTCTTCGTATACTTTGTTTAGAAGTGATTTGATTGGTATCATCGAAATAACCATTTTCTTTAACAAATGAAATTGCCGAATTCAAAGTCATTCGTTTTGATGGTGATGGTGGATTAGAGGTACCAGTAGTAGCGGATGGAAGATCAGGTAGTATTGAATAGTCAAATAACTTTGATGTGGGAGATTCTGATTCGCTGTCTAGTTCATCATCAAATACATCTTGTCGTTCATGGCTCATATAAGAATAATCCATCTGTTGATCTTCCACATCCACATCATCATCTGGTTCTAGGTCATTAGTATCATCATAGTAGAATGAATCTTCTGGCCTATCATACATTAATGATGGAGATCTTCCATACATCTTTTTTGGAGATTGTGATCTTTGACGTCTATCAGGAATGGGATAGCTTTGAGAATTCATGGGGATGGTAGAACTCATATAATTATCTCTGTGAAGAGGAATTCTTGAATTATTACTGTCATATCCATTTCCAATTGAATTGAATGAATTAGACGCTTCTAATGAAGGGATTTTAGTCGGGGTACGAAGCGATTGATCTAGTATCTCTGCTTTCTTTTCTGGACTAAACGGAGTTCGTTTATTGGTGATAGTAGGATTACCATAATCATCCAATGGGTCTTGTAGTGGGTCCTGTAGTGGATAAGGAGGAGTCAAGTTCTCTTTGATACTATTCAGGTCTTCCTGAGCAGCATAATCGTGGCCATGGACTTGAGTATCCATTACGCCAAAGTCATACTCAGGTAATTGTTTTGGCCCTCTGGGTTTTGGAGTACTCATGTTAACAATCTCTTCTTCTGTCAAGATATTTTGGTCTGGCTGTGGAGTGAATGAGACATTAGTGAAGTCATTACCATTGTCATTTCCCATGCCAAAGGAATTCCAAGGACTCTGTTGATGATAGCTTTGGTGGGGGCTTTGGTATTGAGCCTGAGGGTATTGGCTCAGCTGATTACCATCGTGACTGAAGCGAGGTGGTAAGGGAGGGGGTCTATGGGTATTAATGCCATCAGTGCTTAAATATGGATCATTCTGATCAGTAGAAACAACATCAGGAGGTGGTTTCCTCCTCAAGGACTTCTTAGTAGGAGTAGAATAGTAACTCAGTAGATTATCGGACATGCTCCAGAGTTATATGATTGTGTTGCATTCAACGAATTGAAACCAGGTCAAACCTTCAACAAGTGAAAAATGTTCAAGCAGATTAATTGATTTATAGACTATGATCTTAGCAATCTTTTGACATTTGATCAATGATAACTTCCTGGTAATTACACAAGGTCGATTTACTATTAGCAGCACTCCTCATCCTCTCACTCGCACCAATCCCGAATTTTTAGGATCAACAAAAAACAAAAACGCGTGTTGCGAAATCTTCATCAAGGTTGAAAATTGATTATATCAAACTAGGACAGGAAATTATGGGGTATAGTGAAGAAGTAGAAAAACTTCTAAGACAAGGAACCCAATATTTAGGGGAAAAGAATTATGAAGGGGCTGTAGAAACATTTGGGAAAGCATGTGCTGAAAACCAAGAAGAAACCAATGAGATTGATCCAGACTTGTTTCTTTTATATGGGAAAGCCCTCTTTGAAAGTGGGGTTAGTAAATCTGATGTTTTAGGAGGACAAGAAATTACTGGTGAAAAACTCGAGGAAGCTGGTCCAAAACAAGATTCTAAAGAGGGAGAATCCGGTAACTATCAATTCAATTCGTTAGCTGCCGAAGGTGAGGAGGAAGAAGACGATGAGGAGGATAACGATCCTGAGCAAGATGGTGATGATGGTGAAGAAGATGATGACGAAGGTGATGGTGATGATGGTGACAATCAAGATGGTGATGAAGAAGATGATGATGATAAACCTGATTTAGAATTGGCTTGGGACATTTTAGAGATTTCAAGAGGTCTCTTTGAGGACAGACTTGAAACTTGCAAAGACCAGAAATCGGGCTTAAAAATCCCATATCTTGCAACAGATAAAGCTGAACCCGAAACCGATTATGTCAAGACATTGAAGCTGTTATCTGATGTATATGATATTTTAGGTGAAATTTCATTAGAATCTGAACATTTCCCCCAAGCAGCAGCCGATTTGGAAAAATGTCTTGAATTGAGAAAAGAATTATATGATTCAGAATATTCCTCATTAGTTGGAGAATCACATTTCAAATTATCTTTAGCATTAGAATTTTGTCTTGAAGATGATTCTGCCAAAGATAAAGCCCGTGATCATATTAAAGAAGCCATTAAAGTATTAAATAATGATTCCAAGATGAATCCTCTGAAGAAATCTGAAAACGATGATATTATTCAAAGTTTACAAGTTAGATGTGATGAAATAGAAAGTAATGCAGAAGATGCCATTAACCAGCAAAAACAAGATATGTTGGAAGGGATCTTAGGGTCCTCCAAAGGGTCTGAAATCATTGGAAATATGTTATCAGGAGCTACCAGTGGAGCAGGTGCTGGTAGCAGTGATTCAGCTCCGAAATCTTCTGTGAATGATTTATCAGGAATGGTGAAAAAGAGAAAAGCAAAACCTAGTGATAAATCAGACAAGAGATCGAAAAAGTAGGATTTCTGGAGGCTTGTATAATATAGTGGTATGTGTATATATAGTTGTATCTCTTGATGTATATATATATATTGATTTTTATATGGCTCTATGGCTGCCAAAATTCCCAGTGTGTTCTTGCAGCTATCGCAGTAATTGCAACCATCACCGCAGCCCATCACCATCGCAGCCATCGCAGCCATCGCAGCCATCTCAAAAAAAAAAAAAAGCTCATCACTAAACCATCATAAACTTTACAACCTTCTCCTCACCATGTCAGCACTCCAACTGGATCACATAAGGAAAAATACCAAGTCCAGAAGAAGAAAGAAGAGAAGAACTGAAGACTTTTCCTCATCTTCCTCATCTTCATCATCTTCATCATCTGAGAGTGAAGTGGATAATGATGACCAACATCAAGACCAACCCGATTTAAATGGAGATCTTGAGTCCCATAATACCGACAATGGCCTTGAAAACTCCAAAGATCACGACACCAGTAATACTAGCAATACCCAAGATGAACATATAAAGGCATTGGTTCAAGCTAGATTGAGACAGGTACTGTTTACCGAGGATATCCCACAAACCAAGCAATTTGAACAAGAGATAAAAAATGAGAAAGCAGTAAGTAATAATTTAAATAATAGCTCAGAACTTGATCAAGAATACTTGCAGTTGATGACTTCACAATTTGGTGATGATTTGGATGAGTTAAGAAAGAAACCTGATTTCAATCAAAAGTCATTAATGATATTGGTTGAAGCTCTTAAATCCAGTAAGAACATATTCGATAATGATGAGATTCAAGAGTTGGTATCGAAGTGAGCTGTGAGCTATGAGCTGTGAGCTATGAGCTATGAGCTGTGAGCTATGAGCTGTGAGCCATGAGCTATGAGCTGTGAGCTACCTTTGAACTCCTTTAAGACGCTTTTTAATGACCTCTAATGTTATCTACTTCTACACTAATATAAATATTCACCATGATTATCTTTCTGAATTTACCCCCTAATTTATATTAATATACACATCAACTAAGAAAAGGATCCTCTAATAACTGCTTACAGTCAGCACGTTCATCAGGATTCCATCTGAATATTCTGTTTAAAAACTTCAAGAACAACAGAATATTAGTTTTGTTTTCATTACATGATCTCAATTTCAATCTAGTCTCTAAGTTTCTTGCACTGATTTTAAATACTTTCCTTGAACTGGTTGAATTTATAGTATTATTAGCAGCAGCTTGAATTCTCATATTTAAAAATTGCATATTAATTTTCCCTTCCATATCAAATAACGTGTATAATAGCGTCTTTTTAATAGATTTTTCATCAGCTACACCTATATTCATAACATTAGTATTGCCAGCCAGGATCAGATTATCATCAAATCGATTAGTTGATCGTTTACCTTTAACTGATTTTAAAAGTTGATTTCTTTGTTGAATAATTAATGAACTATTAGGATTACCAAAAAGTTCAAGAATTAATCCAATTTGTTCCAACTCATTTTTCCCGGGTAATAAAGCATCACCAGTAAACAATTCGGTTATTATACATCCTAAAGACCAAATATCAATTTTATTGCCATATTTTGCTCCTAATATAACTTCTGGAGCTCTATAAAACCGTGATTGAATATATGAGTATGAAACTTCATTACTAAAACAAGAGGATCCAAAATCCACAATTTTTAATACTAATGAATGTTCTGATAAATCTGCTAAATCTTCTAAACGATAATTCAGGGGTACTTTAATCATAATATTTTCTGGTTTAATATCACAATGCATTACATTCATCGAATGAATATATTCTAATCCGGTTAAAATCTTGTGAATAAATATCTTGAGTAAATCTAATGACAATCCTTGGAATTTTATAATCTCTAATAAGGAATATAAGTTAAGGGATAACACTTCTGTTACTATACACATATGACCTCTAAAATGGAAATGATCAAAATAAGTAAGAACCGGACAATTAACCCCTTTTGGATATGGATCATTAGGATTCACTTCTCTATTCCCATTCAAATGCTTAAGCATTTTAATCTCGTACACCGCTTGTAAAGACCAATTTAAGTCATTTTTGATGATTTTAATGGCCACTGTTTTATTTTTAGCATTGTTATTATTGGTGCTCTCATTATCATAAAATCGTTTATCATTACACTTGACAACATTCCCAAAAGATCCATTCCCCAATACTGAAACAATTTCATATCGATAATTAATATGGTCTTTTGGAATAACCACATAATTCCCGGTATTATCATCAAACCCATAGTTATTGTTATAGTTTCTTATATTTATGTTCCGGTGACTATCACTCATGGGTTCTGGAACAAAATAAATATCTTTCCTCCTTAAGATTTCTCCTCTTTCATAAACATCAAGAGATGTATTTGGATCAGAAGTCATGGGATCAAACACTTCCTGAGGGCCTTTTGGTTCTGCTTGAGTATATACTTCAGGTTCTTCACCTTCAAAAAGAGTGGGATCTTCTTCATAGATTAATTGATATAATTTTGATAAATCTTGAACTTTATTGATTTGTTTATCTAGTTGGAAAGAACTTAAAGTCTTTCTTATGCATTTCTTCTGAGGCACATGATCAAAACTGTTATGTTCATGAGGTCCATTATGAGAATATGAAGTTGAATTTCCATTGGCACTGGTGTTAATTTTGTCACTACTTGGTAGGTGTTTATTGGGTGTTTGAGATGGGACTTGGGCTTGAGATTGGGCTTGGGATTGGGTTTTAAGTTTGGAATCATTATAGAGTCTGGTGTATACATCCATCTTAGGGTCTGGAAATGGTTGAGAAACATGACGTCTAGGGGAAGGTTTAGTTTTATCGTAATGCAAATTGGTGATATCAATGGGACGGGTACCCCCGGTACCGGAGGTCACCCTTCTTGGAGGAATACCTGGAATTGGTAGACCTGATGCAATTGGAAGATGAGAACCATTAGGCATGGTAGGGATACTACTTGGTGGCCCATTTGGAATATTTGGTGGTCCACTAGAAATAGGACACCGTTGATCTCGTAGACCCATAGAATCTGATTTCCCCAGCAGCAATTGATGATTCAGTGGCTCTCTCCTTAGGGAAGAAGGACCAGAGTAAAATGGACTCATCATCTTCTTTAATGATGAAGATGAAGTGTCTCTCATATATGACATCTTACTATGGGATACAGGAGTATTATTAGTTGATTTTGCATCTCTCGTATCATAAGGGATCTGATGATTCGTAGGTCTCTTACTAACCTTTTTGGCAGTCAGAAGGGACTTTGGCGGGTAATTGGTAATTCTAGAAGGAGTATTAGACCCATTCAAATTCCCAGAAAGGTTATGACTAGAACTTGACCGAGATAATGATGAATGATTTCGAGTCTCTGCCCGTTTTGATGTGGATAAATTTGGATATTTTGGAACAGTAGTGGTACCATCACGAGAGATCTTTTGAGATTGTGGGGTCTTGGATTTATTCTCTATACCAATTTTAGAGAATCGGTCTTCTATATTTGGAGATGTGTTAGGTATGGGCATGACTACCTATGAGAATCCCAATCCCGTTATGGTTTTGTTTAACAGAGTGTAAAAGATCTCGAGCTTTATTTTTAATGTGTTGACAAATTTGGTGCAGCACTAATACGCATCTCACAATCAGATCGATTTGGAAGTTATATTCTCCAGGCTTGAAACACGTTGTAATGAAACTTAAGCTTCATGCTCTGGATACTCAACAATTCAGAGAAACCTTATCATTAATCAGTCAACTGAGAAAGTTTGTGGTGTTAAGATTCACTGACCTGGTATTATATGTAATTCTGGTAAATGATGAAGCCATTGGTCAAGAACCCCAGATTTGGTGTAAGTTGAAAATGGAGTCTATATTTGATGAGGTAGAGATTCAAAGTTTGAATGGTAATACAATTCTGTTAGAGTTAAATGTGGACTTGTTGGTTCAAACTCTAAGGCATTTTGAAAAAGCTAATAGTGATGGCTTAATCGTTAGACTTCAAAAGAAAGAGTCTGGTAGTGGTGGTGCTGGTGCTGGTGACAATGGCTCAGATAAAGGGAGAACTGTATCCCTTGCCTTATTCTATTCTCATATGGCTAGTAATGGAAGCTCCATAAACCATAAATTTAAAATCCCTGCCCGTGTATTGAAACATAATCATGAAATCGTATCATTAAAAGAACCCCAATTGACCAACGTAGACTTAATCATGAGCTTACCTAATGAGTTTGTGTCGACTTATAAGAGGTTAGATAAGTTCAAAAGGAGCTCTAATAATGATGTTGTGATGATTAAAGCCAGTAGAAGAGGTGGAGGCTTTTTAGGATTTGTTCTTGAAGAAGAAGGGAAATTTAAAGTTACGATCAGTTGGAATGAAAAATTAGATATTCGTAAACCACCTACAATGGAGGACGGTGATTCCATTATTAACAATGCGTTTGCTACTAGAGATCTTGATGATGAAGTTGATGATAATGATGAGTCTGAAGATAAACGAATTACTGTAAAATTAAGAGATTGGAAAATGGCTTCAAAGATTGTGGCTAGTTGTCACACGGTTATATTGTTATTAAGTGATGGTGAAGCATGTGTGTTACATTGTTTACTTGATGACACTGATGACGTTGAAATTATCTACTCGATTAATGCCTTAAAGATGAGAAATCCAGTGGATGATTAGATCAACACATCCTCATAGTCCTTTATTCTTCTTCCACGCCCCGGTCGCGGTGACTCAGAATCAACTTGAAAAATTGCAATTACTGACTTCTTCTCATATTTATACTAATTCAATAATCATCTATAATGGGAGAATCAAGAACTTATGATCGTGAACAACCAAACTATTTTGGTGCTGGGCCAGCTTTATTACCTAAAAATGTCTTACAACAAGCTGCTCAAGATTTAATCTCTTACAATGGAGATAATTTGGGGATTGGAGAACTTTCACACCGGTCAGCTCCAGCAGTTCAAGTCATTAATGATACTAAAGCTGGTTTAACCAAATTATTAGATATTCCTGATACTCATGAAGTGTTTTTCTTACAAGGAGGAGGAACTACTGGATTTTCATCTATTGTTCATAACTTTATGGCTAGTTATGCTACTAGTAATGATGGTAAAAAACCTAAAGCTGCTTATGCTATCACTGGAGCTTGGTCTCAAAAAGCTTATGAAGAAGCTAAACGGTTAGGAATTGATGTCGATGTAGTGGTTAATACTAAAGATGTTAATTATAATGACATCCCATCATATAATGATTGGAAACCCATTGATCCAGAAAATACTGCTTATTTATATGTATGTGATAATGAAACTGTTCATGGTAATGAATTTAAACATACTCCTCCTGAAAGTTATCTTCCAGAAAATGTTGAACTTGTAGCTGACATGTCATCAAATATTCTTTCTAAAAAGATTGATGTTTCAAAATATGGGTTAATAATGGCTGGAGCTCAAAAAAATATTGGGCTTGCTGGTTTAACTATTTATATCATTAAAAAATCTTTATTAAATCATGCTAATGATGATCAATTAAAAGCTTGGGGAATTCCTTTATCTCCTATTGCTTCCCATTATCCTACTGTGGTTAAAACTAATTCAACTTATAATACAATTCCAATTTTCACCTGTCAAATTTTAAAATTGGTGGTTGAAAATTTATTAAAGTCTGGTGATCTTGATACTGTTCAAGCCACTAATCAGAAGAAGGCTACCATTTTATATGAAGCTTTAAGTAAATATCCTTCATTTTACTGCTTGGGAATTAAAAACCCTCTGGTAAGATCTAATATGAATGTTGTGTTTACTCTTGCTAATAAGGATTTAGAACCAAAATTCCTTAAACAAGCTGAAGCTAAATCACTTACTGGATTAAAGGGTCATAGATCTGTTGGAGGTATTAGAGCTTCTATTTATAATGCGGTTTCTTTAGAATCTGTACAATTACTTGTCGACTTTATCAATGAGTTTGCTATGGAAAATTCATAGTGCTTTGGTACCTGATTGGTGATTGTATAGTATACCATTTAATATATAATTATTAGTCCTGATTATATGGGTTGTCTCTGTAGTATTTGCTCATTATTGGCTCTTTATAATCTCTAAACTTTTTTTTTTTTTTTTTTTTTTTTGCAGCCCTCAAAAATTATTCGCATCAAAT